>JAJKFI010034879.1:0-11545 GCA_029204185.1 Lerista edwardsae | reverse complement strand
GAAGGAAGGAAGGAAGGAAGGAAGGAAGGAAGGAAGGAAGGAAGGAATATTTAAACTGACATGCAACACACCTTCCTCCATATGGTTGATGCAACCATGATATGCTTGCACATTGTTAGCTACTTGGAAAGAATACGTATTCATATCAAAGAGGAGAATAATAACTCTTATATGTTTACTTATCCCAGGACAACATCACACAATCTTGCCTTATATATATCCATGTACAGTTTCAAGTAAGGGCCCTGACCGTGCTGGCGATTTGCTCGTACCACTGGCACCAGTGTTGCAAAAGTGCCATAAGGCATTTCTAGTGCTGGTGAAATGGGCTTACCGCTAGCACTGGGCCAGGGCCAGTAGGCGCTCAGCCCCAGCACCAGTAGGACCCAGCGCAGAGCCACCCAGCGGTAAGTGTTACCACCACTGGCACCAAGCTCTTTCGGGGTAGGAGACAGCATGGGGAGAGGGGCATTGTGGGCCCCAGCAGGGGGTGGGACCCACGGTAGCTTCCAAAGACTCCCATGATTCTCTAGTACAAACATGGCTGGCATGTGTTGGGGTTCCGTTCCAGATTACCCCCCCCCCCTCGCAATGGATACCTGAAACTGTGGATACTGGGGACTCCTTTTTACAGATAGGGGAACATCTGATTAAAAAAAACACAAAATTAAAAAAAGAGATTTGTTTCATGTTCCCCTCTCTTTTAAAAAGGCATTTCAGTATCCATGGTATTTGTGAATAACTGAAACCGTGGATACCGAATCAGTGGATACCGGGGCACACCAGTACAAACAGTGACCTCTGCATCATAACAGCTAACTAAAAAGATTAGAACTGACTTAGAATGGTTGATGCAACCATGATATGCTTGCACATTGTTAGCTACTTGGAAAGAATACACATATCAAAGAGGAGAATAATAACTCTTCTTAACAGAAAATATTGAAGTGTCTCTTATTATAATACCGATGACTCGCTTGGAAGCATCAAAGACTAAAGAAATCAGTGAGAAATGCACGCATTCTGATTTGGAAGCAATTTTTGCGGGACTGAAAGCATAGCTCATTTGCACAATTCCCTGCAAGGGCAGACATGGTTAAGGAATTTCAAAAGCATCCTTGTTCTTGTATAATCTTAAAGAACAAAGCAAAACAAAACTGAGGTTCAAGACAAACACATTCCTTGTATTTAAACTGACATGCAACATACCTTCCTCCACAACCTGACAATATTGTTCCGTTGATTAAATTATTTAAAAAAAACAGCAGCACTGGACTACACCTTAGATCTGTAAGAGGGATGTGGTGGCACAGCGGGTTAATTCGCTGCTGCTGGGCTTTCCAACCGGAAGGTTGGGGGTTCAAGACTGCGTGACGGAGTGAGCTCCCATTGCTTGTCCCAGCTCCTGCCAACCTAGCAGTTCGAAAGCACCTAAATGCAAGTAGATAAATAGGGACCACTTCGGTGGGAAGGTAACGGTGTTCCGTGCGCTACGGCATAGAGTCATGCTGGCCACATGACCACGGAAGCTTATTCTTGGACAAAACGCCGGCTCTATAGGCTTTGAAACGGAGATGAGCACCGCCCCCTACAGTCAGTCACAACTAGACCATTCGGTCGTGGGGAAACCTTTACCTTTAATTAATTAAAACTGCAGGGACATAAGAAAAATGTCAAGTGAAGATCTTTCACCAGAATCCTCATGCATTATAAATTAAGGAAGAGAGGAAGACGTACCACTCAGCCCCCTTGCAATAAACATAGTTCTCTCATTTACATGAATCCAAAGAGCTTTCTGCTCATGCAGCTGTTACCAGGATGCCACAGCGTGTGAACAGTATGTTTTGCAGTTATTTAAGCACTTTGTTCTTTTTTGTGCTCAACTTGGTTTTAAAAAATCAAAAAAGCCAACTGCCGAAAAATTGCAGACAAGCTTGATGCCTCTTCAACAAGAATTTTTAAAAAATATGCAAAAGGTGGTGGTACAAATTAGGATAATATTTAAAGTTCTGGCTTTTATTTAAATCCTGGAGCAATCTTGTACTTTCCTCCGGCTGAATTGCAGGCCTCAAGAGGAAGCGTAGCAAATTAGTTCATGGCTGTGTAAGTTTCTTCTTCATTACCCAACACAGAGATAATTGGGGAAAGTTTGCAGATTTTCTCCTCCCCACCCTTATTCTATCCCTGACTCTCTAGATAAAGGCCTCTCTTTCTCTTGGTGATTTCCCTAATGCTGAACAGCCTTATCTGGTGCTCCATCTTTATTAAAACTTCCTAATTGCTTTTAAATGTTTCAAATCAATTAATAAAATGATTGATGTCACCAGAGGATAAAACAATAACTCAAGGAGGGATAGAGCAAATCTCAGATCCATTTTCAAACTGTAAATTATGATAGCAAACAAGAACAGCTGTACCTACTGAACTTTGTGTGCGTTGTCAAGACATGGTCCAACTTAAACCCAAGTGATCTGCTTGTTTTTGAGATGGAAAATTCGGAACAGTCATTACCTTATTGCTTCACTGTCATTTAGGGGTGTGTGAAATTTGTCTTGCTCTATATTTTCATGGAATTTTATGTAGAATGCACAGAACGTCCATGGAGCATACAATATCTTCCCCAAAATATTTATCGTATATACTCGAGTATAAGTCAATCTCATGTACTCGAGTATAAGTTGATCTCATGGATAAGTGGAGGGTAGGTTTTAAGCCAGAAATTATGGAATTCGCCATGCCCCATGGATAGGTCAAGGGGAAAACTTAGGGGGTATCTGCAGTTCTTAGATCTGCAGTTCTAGAATTAGATCATTTTGTCTGATTTTACCCAAAACCAAATTCTGACAAATGAACTACGAGTACAGTTACCTAAGAACTGTACAGTCTACCTATTTATTAAAAGTGCAGGGAAAAACAAAATAAAACAGGAACATAAACCAGTTGTTCCCAAACCTTTTAGCCCTGGGACCCACTTTTGAAAATGACAGCTTATGGGGACCAGAAGGGATGCCATTAAACAGAGGGATGTCATTAGAGACAAAGGGGAAGGCATGCTGGAATAATGAAACAAAGCACACACAAAAACTGGTCAAGGCTAGAACTGATTAAGTGTATCTGCCTGGAATAGAGGAATGCATGTCACCCTGTTGAGCTCAGTTTACCGGCTTGTAGAGCCTTTTACAGGCTTGAGCTGGCTTCTGCAGGGATAACTGTTATGCCAAATTCTCTCTCTGCAATATTAGGTTCACAGTAGGCTAATTAGCTTCCCTTCTATCATTCAAAACCACCTTAGTTTTACAAAAGGCACCACTAAACCCCACCACCCATATGAAGGCAATATGCAGTCATCTTGCCTGCTCAGTCACAAAGGTCTTCCTTCCTCCTCCAGTTGGTGACTCCGAGGGCATGGCAGCCACACAAAAATTCACCACATTCTCCAAGAGCAACCTTAGTTCCAACCACAGTCCCCATCCCAACAGCCTCATAGCCCCTCCCGTAAGTTTTACCCTCAACATATCCATGGGTCATAGCAATTTCTATTATTTTAGGCTTAAAACTTGCCCTCGACTTATCCATGAGATTGACTTATATGTGAGTATGTACAGTAATTCCAAGGTTCCCCCTCACTTCACTCAGCTCCATTCTTTCCTTACAATCTTTCCTTGTATGTCTGTGCTACTTTAAATGAGACACAGTTCTTATGGAAACTAATCTCATGCAGAGGTACAAAAAAGGGGGGGGGACTCTAATTAAACAAACACTAGCATAGAGAGCACCTGAAATTGGTTAAGTACACGTGTTAGATTTCTCAGAAATCTAGAAATAGAAAGCAATACCTTGAAAAATTCACATTCCAAGTTCGCAGAAATAAACTGATGCCACTGTTATTTCTATTTCAAGTGGATCCTAATGGTATGTGCACAACAATGGCCAAGAAATTATCTCTCATGTAATTCAAGGTCACCAGTACAGCATGATGCAGCCTTGTTAACGTCTAAACACTGTCAGGAACCCTAGTGATGGAGGTTTTATCAGTGGCCAACATGCTGCAGATGCTCCAAAGTTCCGTGACCCTCAGGAGCACTGAAGGTCACCGTAAGATGTTGCTATGTTTACAGAGTATCCTTAATCAGACAAAAATAAGCACACAGAAAACTGTAATACCACAAGAATTTAAACTGCATTGTGCAACGCAGCATGGAGGGGAATGAGCGGCTTTCAAAGCGCGACGGCAAAATGAAAGAATGGCAAAACTGGCATAGCACTTCTGAAGGCAAATTCTTGGATGCCCAACTTTAATGGGAACCATTTAATGATGAGGCAAACAGATTCTTGACCACTGGTTCCCAAACTGTGGGTCAGGACCCACCAGTGCATCGTGAGCCAATTTCAGCCATATTGAAAATATGGAAAGATGGAATGCTGGAAAGGTAGAGGGCTGTGTGGTTGTTTTGCTTGTGTCAAGGTTGTAAATAGGCTTTTTTCTCTCTGAGGGCTCAATCCTAAATGCGCACTTGGGCCGTCGCTACGTGCTTGCATTGACCTAATGTCACTAGCGCTGACACAGGGATGCCGATCAACACGCCCATGTTGGTGCTAGTGCCGTTGGGCCGATGCTAGCAGCAGCGTTGTCCATGGGCACTATGCTGAGGTGCTGCTGTGCTGGCTGGCGCACGAGCAATTCTGAGCGGAGGGAGGGAGGGAGGGAGCAACTGGGTGGGGTGGGCATGCTAGGAGGCATGATGGCCCAGGGAGGGGGTTGGGGTGTGGCTGGTAGGCTGCATCCAAGCGTCCGTCTGCAGGCCACACAACCCTGATTCATTTCCCCATCCTGCTCCTGTTTTCCTCAGCCTCTCTCTTTTCGCACAATCATCTATCTACTTGCATCTACTTGCAATTCCATCAGCCATTCAGGACCAAATCCTATCCAAACTTCCAGCACCAATGCAGTCACAATGTAGCCTCAAGGTAAGGAGAAAAGCATTCCCTTACCTTAAGAAGGTTTCCATCACTGTCCTTCCACCACAGGATGCAGCGTAATCAGCATTGAAAAGTTGGATAGGATTGGGCCCTCAGTCAGTCACAGCCCAATCCTATTATATCCAGTGCTGATGCAGCAAGGCTGCGTGGCCCTCATGTATCCAGCACTGAGAATAAGCAGGCTGGAGGTTTCCTCGGGGTAAGCCTGAAGCAGAAATCCAGTTTGGCCAAACAGCACACACAAGGAGACTGGGGTGCCCTAACTCCTCCCCCATGCTGAGAGTGGTTCTCTCCTGAAAAGGGGCTGGATTATGGCTAATTCTTTCATTTTACATATAATAGATGGAACAGCCCCACTGGATCAGGCCATGGCCCATCTAGTCCAGCTTCCTGTATCTCAGAGGCCCACCAGATGCCTCAGGGAGCACACAAGACAACAAGATGCCTGCATCCTATTGCCACTCCCTTGCATCTGGCATTCTGAGTAGACTATTATCCTCGCAGCCCCCACCCCACTTCCAGTGAAGACATCAGACTATGGGTTGGTTTAACTTTATAAAATAAAGTAACCGTTTTTTTTGAAACCTACTGGACACACGTCTCTCCCTTGTCAGTCTGGGGTCGGCAAAAATACTATCCTCCTTCATAGATTGCAATCCCAGCCTTTCTGCCGAAACTCTCTCACCCGCTCGCTCGCTCCACCATTTTCTCTCTCTCTCTCTCTATATATATTTATTTATTTTATGTATTTGTTTAATTTATATCCCACCTTTCTGCCCCAAGGCACCCAAGGTGGCTTACAACAATAAAATACAATAAAATCACAATTTACAATTAAAAACAATAATTAAAAACATTTAAATAATTCAAATTTAAAACAAGCCCCGTGCATCCTAAAATAGTCTAAAAAAACAGCCAGCCAGCCAACAATTAAAAGCTTGTTGGAATAAAAAGGTCTTCAGCCCCCGCCGAAATATTACCAAAGAGGGAGCAGTTCTCAGTTCTAAGGGGAGGGTATTCCAAAGTTGGGGGGCCACCACCGAGAAGGCCCTATTCCTGGCCGCCATCCCTCTCGCCTCTCCTGGTGGCAGCACAGTCAAAAGCCCCCCCCCCAAGATGATCTAAGAGTATGGGCAGGATTGTATTTGTCCCTCAAATACCCCGGACCCGAGCCGTAAAGGGCTTTAAAAGTCAAAACAAGCACTTTGAATCAGGCCCGGAACAGAACTGGCAGCCAGTGTAGTCGCCGAAGCAACGGCTCGACAGAGTCAAACCATGTGCCCCAGCACATCTATATCAATATCTATGTGCCCCCTATATCTTATTTTTTTATCCCCATTCACTAATTCATCACCTTCACCAGCCTCTGCTCTGCATATTGGTACTATTTCTGTTTAAACGGCTTCCAATCTGTGTCTAACCTGTCCCCTTTTATCTCTCTTTCCTCTTTCCCAAATCCTATTGCTTTTTCCTCCCTTCTTATCGTTCCCTGTCTCTTATAATAATCATTCCTTTTAAAAACAGTATTTGCACCCAATATCTATTTTCAACATCCAAGGTTACAAGCATTGCCTTGATGGACGACAGTCTCATCTTGTCCGGCAATAGCCAGGTAGATTCCACTGAAAGGTCCATAGACAATAATTTTTTAGACAACAACCCTTCCTTGTTGCTTCAGTATTTGGTATTCAGAGATGCGGTGCCTCTATAGTGCCCTGCACTATATTTTCAATTGGTGTCCATTTTATATTTAGCACCGGGAGAGTAACTGTTCCTCTTCCATTCAGCATAGCTTCTTTCACAGTGGCTGATTGCTGGTGTTTATTCTGCATCTTTTTAGATTGTGAGCCCTTTTGGGATTGGGAACCAACCATTCTTGAAGGTTCCACTTGAGCTACAATGGCTTATGGCCATTGACAGGTATGTCCTTCTTCCATTTACTTGTCTAATATTTTAAAAAGCTACTGAGACATGTAGCCATCATTACATTTTGTAACAGCTGAATCTATAAATTATGAGCCAAGTTTAAGTTTTACAATTTAATTCCTATGGGACACTTTGTGATGTAACATACTGCAAATAGAGAAGGCTGGTGGTTGTTTGTTTTGGGGTGTTTTTTTTTTTTAAAGCTAATTTGATATCCATAAAGCATCTTGCAGTTTGCATAGACTAGAGTTTATAATTATTTGTATTCTCCAGAGTTCAGCAGGAGTGGAGTGGTGTTCTGTCCTGGCCCACTTCTATATTTTATTATATCTATTCTGTGTGTTAGAGCAGTGTTGTTCAAACTGTGGGTCAAGACCCACTTGGTGGGTCACAACCTGATGTCAGGTGGGTTGCGGAAAGCTGGTAGCAGCCATCTTGGAAACTGCAGACCTTCTTCTTGCTATATTCCTTTTGTGAGTATTAACAATTTGAATTTTCAAGTGAGGTTTTTTTTAAAAAAAATTATTTTTAGTTCAGTGTTTTTACATAATATTGTGTCCTAATCTTGCTTTCTGTCAGGGTTGTTTCATGGTTGCCCCATAGCTGCAATCCAAGAATGCCAATTTGCATTTCAGGAGTGTCATCTTATTATGTTACAATGACAGTACTTCCTGCCACAACATCACTTCCAGGTTAATGACATCACTTCCGGTGGGCCCCGACACGAGTGCCATTCTAAAAAGTGGCTCCCTGTTTAAAAAGCTTGAATACCACTGTGTCAGAGCATGCACATTGTATAAGGAAGAGAAACTACAGCATTTGCTTCATGTAGGGGGAAGAGAACCACCCTTCAGCCCCCACCCCAAAAGAAAGACCACCATCAACCGCAAAGTGCAAAGCTGCAGGAGACATAATGCTGAAGAACAAGAAATGGAAGCCTCTTGTCTCTAATACACATGCATATATACATAGTCCTTTACTGGCATAAATTAAAATAAAACACACATCATGGCTCGCAATGAAGCACACATGCATACATATGAACACTAAAGCATCATGCAGTGCATAACTTGCCATTTCCCATCCTGCCAGGGCTAATTTTGAGCTGCTGTAGATAGGAATCCAAAATAATGCAGCACTACTACGATTGCCTTTAACATCACTACCACTGAATTATGGATCTAGGTGTTTTGCCTCACTTTAATTGGCTGTAATACTGTTATTTTAAAATGCTGCCTAAAAAAAGTATTTCATAATGGGGAGGCTGACATAGTGCTATGGAGGCGCACAGGTTGGGAGAGAGAGTGTCAGCATGCCTTTTGATTCATGCAGCAAAATATCTTGGGCTGGTCCTGAGCAGGCGAGTGCCAAGCTTTGCAATTAAACTTCCTTCAAACTGCTGAATGTTCGACTTCATCAGCCAATTATTCCTACAGTGCTCTTCTACCATGCTCTTTTATGCAACTCCACAAGCATAAATAATGATTTCACAGGAGATCTCTTCATTCTCAAAGGCACCAACCTCATCTCCAAATCAGACTGTTCTATACGGAAGACGTAATTAAGAATTGAAACACCATGCCGCACTAACAGAAGAGCTATCTCGCTGAACACATTACCAGCAGTTCATTTGCAGGACTCAGATGATAATCAGATATGAGCTGCTCATAAGAAGGATACAAGAGACCTATAGACTTGCTTATAGCACGATGAGTCAACTGCTACTATTTAATTACTGTCACCAATACATTCTTTATCCATGGCTTGAATAAATGAGCCCACACAAATATCATTTCCTCTAAGGCAATGGTTCTCAAATGTTTTAGCACTGGAATCCACTTTTTAGAATGACAATCTTCTTGGGACCCGGAAGTGAAGCCTGATCCTGCAATCAGGATCAAGCAAGCCGCAATACGTTTGGTTATTTCCTCAGCCATTTTCCAATAGCAAAGTGAATCAGAAAGGGGGAAAAGCCTATTTACAACCTTGACACATGCAAAATAACCACACAACCCTCTCCCTTTCCAGTGTCCTATCTTCCCATGTTTTCAAAGTTGGCTGTACTAGGTTCTACGCCACCCAGTAGAAATTGGCTCACGACAAACCTGGTGGGTCCCCATCCACAATTTGCAAGACACTGCTCTAAGGGCTAGAGATATTGAGATTCCATTTCAGGGATTTCTAAAGGGTGGGGACCGCATCCATAAAATCAGAGTTCTTGCAAGGGCGCAATCCTGAGAGCAGACTTAGGTGGACGCTAGCCACTTACCCTTGCCCAATAGCGGTGATGCAAGGGTGCTGACTGGCACTCTCGCGTTAGAGCTGGCGCTGTTGGGCTGATGCGAGGAGCAGCTAGCTGGATACGCCGCAGGCCTTGCCGTCCCAGTGCAAGTTGGGATTGCGCCAGCGGTGTTATGCTGCCGGGATGCTGGGCGGGACATCCGGGTGATCGACAGCCCGCCCATCGCGTTCCTCAGTGTTACGCCGTTTGCGTAACGTA
Source organism: Lerista edwardsae (assembly GCA_029204185.1). NCBI lineage: Eukaryota > Metazoa > Chordata > Lepidosauria > Squamata > Scincidae > Lerista > Lerista edwardsae. Next base: position 2,139 of record JAJKFI010034879.1, on the reverse strand, counting down.
CGCAAGCGGCGTAATTGGTTACGCAAACGGCGTAACGCTGCAGAACGCGACGGGCAGGCTGTCGATCATCCGGATGTCCCGCCCAGCGTTCCGGCAGCATAACACCGCTGGATTGCGCCCTAAAAAGTAAATGCATGTAATTTTCTTCCCAGAAAATGTTCAGTCCTGTCACCAAGTTTTTGCACTCAGACCTCTCCAGCAACTCTCATTAAGACACAACATAAAACCCATGATTTCAGAAGAAGAAAAAAATGGGGGAATAGGACCTCAGTAAATGAGACATGAGTCATAATCATCTGCCAATGTTCAAGCACATGATTGAATGTGAAAAGTGGCTGAAACAGAAGCATTAAGCACACTGATGACATTGACTTATAGGTTGCAGGACTAACCCTCAGTTAGTCATCAGACCCTCTGCTCGCTATACGCAAGTTCAGTCTGCAGTAATGAGATTCTTCATGCTCTAGACACATCCAGAAGCGGAAGGCCTCGGGCCCCACATCCATTCAGCCTGTGACAATGACGAAAAATGACAGACCTGTCAGATTTTAAATGCCAACCCTAGGAATCCTACAGAGTATAAAGGTTATTAAACCTTGGGATTGCTTTCGGTTAAACTAGACGTAAACTAGTGCTGGGAGGTTTTTAGATGAGATTTTAATCTTTGGCTCACTAAAGAATGGCAAAAAAGAAACTCAGTCTGCCATCAGCAATACACTATTCAAGGAAACTTTGTACCATGACCTGCATCTCTGCTTTCCACCCCACTTTCTCCCTTTTCATTGCTTCTGTCCAAGATTCCCATGTTTCCAGTGCCACTCAAAAGCTACAAAATTGGTGTCATAGACAAACTGCCTGTTTTGTAGCCGAAACAATTCGCACAGGGCCCTGGAGTACCTTCAGTACCCAAAGGAGTAAGCCAGTGAGTTTTCACCTAGGCCTCGCATTCAAGGTAATTGTCATCAGCTCATCAGCTATTTAACTCAAGGTAGTTGATACTTATACACAGTAACAAAGCACAATCCTAACCTGGAGTTAGGCTGGCACAGTTAGGTCTGCAAAGTTTGGCTGGCACAAGGGACACCGTAAAGCACATTTGGACCACACTTGGAGTCAGGGAGGATGGCGCACATCTGTGTCCTGACCTCTCTGACTCCGAGAGTGGTCCAAACATACTTTATGGTGTCCCTTGTGCCACCAAACTTTGCAGACCTAACTGTGCCAGCCTAACTCCAGGTTAGGATTGCACTCACAAGCAGAAATCCTTTTTGTGTATTACACAAGAGGGTTGTTTTAAAACAGGGGGGTTAACTGTTCCAGTGCAACAATTTTCTGGTCTGACATGACAAAAATTGTGTAAAAAAAAAAAAAAGCTTGCACCTAGAGCAAAAACACAAACCAAACCTCTATATACAGACTTGAGCCTGTGTTATGTACAACTGTACAATGAGCCTGAATCATGTCAGCATTTATAGAGCTTACAGGATAGAGCAATAAGGTCCAACACAAGGAGCAGGGTGGGGTGGTTCAGCTATTTGCAAATACAAAATTCATATTTATTACAAATGACAACTAACCCAGTTCAGATGTCGGGGACAGAATTTAATCCTGGTTTCAGTCAACATCCCCTGGACTTGGGTGCATTTGAGTGCCCCTTCATTTGAGAGGAGGAATGATTCTACTTTTAATCCTGGCTTATTTATTCAGGATTTATTGTTATAACCAGCCATAGTGAATCCAGGGTTTATTACAAGCTGGTTTACAAACCAGTTTATTGTAAGTTTACAAACAAATAAGTATCTAAAAATGATATACAGCCCCAGTGAAATCATTCTTCCCCTTGCGCATGAAAGGAGGAGTGTGTTACCAAAGGCTAAGAATATTGCACAAAATCAGGATCAAATCCTAGCTCCGGGAACTGGACCAGTATTGGAAGTAAGTCCATCTTCTGCAGAAATTGCCCACTGATCAAGGGGGTGAAATTTAAAGAGACAAAGCTACAACCACTAAGACCACACAAATAGATTTAAACCTGATCCAATATCAATGCTTTGCCCACCGATTCTACCCCATTGACATAAACAGAGGGAGCAAAAAAACCAACCACAGATATAGCCCATTATTTCTACATAGATCTTC
>JAJKFI010034876.1:0-11548 GCA_029204185.1 Lerista edwardsae | reverse complement strand
GAAGGAAGGAAGGAAGGAAGGAAGGAAGGAAGGAAGGAAGGAAGGAATATTTAAACTGACATGCAACACACCTTCCTCCATATGGTTGATGCAACCATGATATGCTTGCACATTGTTAGCTACTTGGAAAGAATACGTATTCATATCAAAGAGGAGAATAATAACTCTTATATGTTTACTTATCCCAGGACAACATCACACAATCTTGCCTTATATATATCCATGTACAGTTTCAAGTAAGGGCCCTGACCGTGCTGGCGATTTGCTCGTACCACTGGCACCAGTGTTGCAAAAGTGCCATAAGGCATTTCTAGTGCTGGTGAAATGGGCTTACCGCTAGCACTGGGCCAGGGCCAGTAGGCGCTCAGCCCCAGCACCAGTAGGACCCAGCGCAGAGCCACCCAGCGGTAAGTGTTACCACCACTGGCACCAAGCTCTTTCGGGGTAGGAGACAGCATGGGGAGAGGGGCATTGTGGGCCCCAGCAGGGGGTGGGACCCACGGTAGCTTCCAAAGACTCCCATGATTCTCTAGTACAAACATGGCTGGCATGTGTTGGGGTTCCGTTCCAGATTACCCCCCCCCCTCGCAATGGATACCTGAAACTGTGGATACTGGGGACTCCTTTTTACAGATAGGGGAACATCTGATTAAAAAAAACACAAAATTAAAAAAAGAGATTTGTTTCATGTTCCCCTCTCTTTTAAAAAGGCATTTCAGTATCCATGGTATTTGTGAATAACTGAAACCGTGGATACCGAATCAGTGGATACCGGGGCACACCAGTACAAACAGTGACCTCTGCATCATAACAGCTAACTAAAAAGATTAGAACTGACTTAGAATGGTTGATGCAACCATGATATGCTTGCACATTGTTAGCTACTTGGAAAGAATACACATATCAAAGAGGAGAATAATAACTCTTCTTAACAGAAAATATTGAAGTGTCTCTTATTATAATACCGATGACTCGCTTGGAAGCATCAAAGACTAAAGAAATCAGTGAGAAATGCACGCATTCTGATTTGGAAGCAATTTTTGCGGGACTGAAAGCATAGCTCATTTGCACAATTCCCTGCAAGGGCAGACATGGTTAAGGAATTTCAAAAGCATCCTTGTTCTTGTATAATCTTAAAGAACAAAGCAAAACAAAACTGAGGTTCAAGACAAACACATTCCTTGTATTTAAACTGACATGCAACATACCTTCCTCCACAACCTGACAATATTGTTCCGTTGATTAAATTATTTAAAAAAAACAGCAGCACTGGACTACACCTTAGATCTGTAAGAGGGATGTGGTGGCACAGCGGGTTAATTCGCTGCTGCTGGGCTTTCCAACCGGAAGGTTGGGGGTTCAAGACTGCGTGACGGAGTGAGCTCCCATTGCTTGTCCCAGCTCCTGCCAACCTAGCAGTTCGAAAGCACCTAAATGCAAGTAGATAAATAGGGACCACTTCGGTGGGAAGGTAACGGTGTTCCGTGCGCTACGGCATAGAGTCATGCTGGCCACATGACCACGGAAGCTTATTCTTGGACAAAACGCCGGCTCTATAGGCTTTGAAACGGAGATGAGCACCGCCCCCTACAGTCAGTCACAACTAGACCATTCGGTCGTGGGGAAACCTTTACCTTTAATTAATTAAAACTGCAGGGACATAAGAAAAATGTCAAGTGAAGATCTTTCACCAGAATCCTCATGCATTATAAATTAAGGAAGAGAGGAAGACGTACCACTCAGCCCCCTTGCAATAAACATAGTTCTCTCATTTACATGAATCCAAAGAGCTTTCTGCTCATGCAGCTGTTACCAGGATGCCACAGCGTGTGAACAGTATGTTTTGCAGTTATTTAAGCACTTTGTTCTTTTTTGTGCTCAACTTGGTTTTAAAAAATCAAAAAAGCCAACTGCCGAAAAATTGCAGACAAGCTTGATGCCTCTTCAACAAGAATTTTTAAAAAATATGCAAAAGGTGGTGGTACAAATTAGGATAATATTTAAAGTTCTGGCTTTTATTTAAATCCTGGAGCAATCTTGTACTTTCCTCCGGCTGAATTGCAGGCCTCAAGAGGAAGCGTAGCAAATTAGTTCATGGCTGTGTAAGTTTCTTCTTCATTACCCAACACAGAGATAATTGGGGAAAGTTTGCAGATTTTCTCCTCCCCACCCTTATTCTATCCCTGACTCTCTAGATAAAGGCCTCTCTTTCTCTTGGTGATTTCCCTAATGCTGAACAGCCTTATCTGGTGCTCCATCTTTATTAAAACTTCCTAATTGCTTTTAAATGTTTCAAATCAATTAATAAAATGATTGATGTCACCAGAGGATAAAACAATAACTCAAGGAGGGATAGAGCAAATCTCAGATCCATTTTCAAACTGTAAATTATGATAGCAAACAAGAACAGCTGTACCTACTGAACTTTGTGTGCGTTGTCAAGACATGGTCCAACTTAAACCCAAGTGATCTGCTTGTTTTTGAGATGGAAAATTCGGAACAGTCATTACCTTATTGCTTCACTGTCATTTAGGGGTGTGTGAAATTTGTCTTGCTCTATATTTTCATGGAATTTTATGTAGAATGCACAGAACGTCCATGGAGCATACAATATCTTCCCCAAAATATTTATCGTATATACTCGAGTATAAGTCAATCTCATGTACTCGAGTATAAGTTGATCTCATGGATAAGTGGAGGGTAGGTTTTAAGCCAGAAATTATGGAATTCGCCATGCCCCATGGATAGGTCAAGGGGAAAACTTAGGGGGTATCTGCAGTTCTTAGATCTGCAGTTCTAGAATTAGATCATTTTGTCTGATTTTACCCAAAACCAAATTCTGACAAATGAACTACGAGTACAGTTACCTAAGAACTGTACAGTCTACCTATTTATTAAAAGTGCAGGGAAAAACAAAATAAAACAGGAACATAAACCAGTTGTTCCCAAACCTTTTAGCCCTGGGACCCACTTTTGAAAATGACAGCTTATGGGGACCAGAAGGGATGCCATTAAACAGAGGGATGTCATTAGAGACAAAGGGGAAGGCATGCTGGAATAATGAAACAAAGCACACACAAAAACTGGTCAAGGCTAGAACTGATTAAGTGTATCTGCCTGGAATAGAGGAATGCATGTCACCCTGTTGAGCTCAGTTTACCGGCTTGTAGAGCCTTTTACAGGCTTGAGCTGGCTTCTGCAGGGATAACTGTTATGCCAAATTCTCTCTCTGCAATATTAGGTTCACAGTAGGCTAATTAGCTTCCCTTCTATCATTCAAAACCACCTTAGTTTTACAAAAGGCACCACTAAACCCCACCACCCATATGAAGGCAATATGCAGTCATCTTGCCTGCTCAGTCACAAAGGTCTTCCTTCCTCCTCCAGTTGGTGACTCCGAGGGCATGGCAGCCACACAAAAATTCACCACATTCTCCAAGAGCAACCTTAGTTCCAACCACAGTCCCCATCCCAACAGCCTCATAGCCCCTCCCGTAAGTTTTACCCTCAACATATCCATGGGTCATAGCAATTTCTATTATTTTAGGCTTAAAACTTGCCCTCGACTTATCCATGAGATTGACTTATATGTGAGTATGTACAGTAATTCCAAGGTTCCCCCTCACTTCACTCAGCTCCATTCTTTCCTTACAATCTTTCCTTGTATGTCTGTGCTACTTTAAATGAGACACAGTTCTTATGGAAACTAATCTCATGCAGAGGTACAAAAAAGGGGGGGGGACTCTAATTAAACAAACACTAGCATAGAGAGCACCTGAAATTGGTTAAGTACACGTGTTAGATTTCTCAGAAATCTAGAAATAGAAAGCAATACCTTGAAAAATTCACATTCCAAGTTCGCAGAAATAAACTGATGCCACTGTTATTTCTATTTCAAGTGGATCCTAATGGTATGTGCACAACAATGGCCAAGAAATTATCTCTCATGTAATTCAAGGTCACCAGTACAGCATGATGCAGCCTTGTTAACGTCTAAACACTGTCAGGAACCCTAGTGATGGAGGTTTTATCAGTGGCCAACATGCTGCAGATGCTCCAAAGTTCCGTGACCCTCAGGAGCACTGAAGGTCACCGTAAGATGTTGCTATGTTTACAGAGTATCCTTAATCAGACAAAAATAAGCACACAGAAAACTGTAATACCACAAGAATTTAAACTGCATTGTGCAACGCAGCATGGAGGGGAATGAGCGGCTTTCAAAGCGCGACGGCAAAATGAAAGAATGGCAAAACTGGCATAGCACTTCTGAAGGCAAATTCTTGGATGCCCAACTTTAATGGGAACCATTTAATGATGAGGCAAACAGATTCTTGACCACTGGTTCCCAAACTGTGGGTCAGGACCCACCAGTGCATCGTGAGCCAATTTCAGCCATATTGAAAATATGGAAAGATGGAATGCTGGAAAGGTAGAGGGCTGTGTGGTTGTTTTGCTTGTGTCAAGGTTGTAAATAGGCTTTTTTCTCTCTGAGGGCTCAATCCTAAATGCGCACTTGGGCCGTCGCTACGTGCTTGCATTGACCTAATGTCACTAGCGCTGACACAGGGATGCCGATCAACACGCCCATGTTGGTGCTAGTGCCGTTGGGCCGATGCTAGCAGCAGCGTTGTCCATGGGCACTATGCTGAGGTGCTGCTGTGCTGGCTGGCGCACGAGCAATTCTGAGCGGAGGGAGGGAGGGAGGGAGCAACTGGGTGGGGTGGGCATGCTAGGAGGCATGATGGCCCAGGGAGGGGGTTGGGGTGTGGCTGGTAGGCTGCATCCAAGCGTCCGTCTGCAGGCCACACAACCCTGATTCATTTCCCCATCCTGCTCCTGTTTTCCTCAGCCTCTCTCTTTTCGCACAATCATCTATCTACTTGCATCTACTTGCAATTCCATCAGCCATTCAGGACCAAATCCTATCCAAACTTCCAGCACCAATGCAGTCACAATGTAGCCTCAAGGTAAGGAGAAAAGCATTCCCTTACCTTAAGAAGGTTTCCATCACTGTCCTTCCACCACAGGATGCAGCGTAATCAGCATTGAAAAGTTGGATAGGATTGGGCCCTCAGTCAGTCACAGCCCAATCCTATTATATCCAGTGCTGATGCAGCAAGGCTGCGTGGCCCTCATGTATCCAGCACTGAGAATAAGCAGGCTGGAGGTTTCCTCGGGGTAAGCCTGAAGCAGAAATCCAGTTTGGCCAAACAGCACACACAAGGAGACTGGGGTGCCCTAACTCCTCCCCCATGCTGAGAGTGGTTCTCTCCTGAAAAGGGGCTGGATTATGGCTAATTCTTTCATTTTACATATAATAGATGGAACAGCCCCACTGGATCAGGCCATGGCCCATCTAGTCCAGCTTCCTGTATCTCAGAGGCCCACCAGATGCCTCAGGGAGCACACAAGACAACAAGATGCCTGCATCCTATTGCCACTCCCTTGCATCTGGCATTCTGAGTAGACTATTATCCTCGCAGCCCCCACCCCACTTCCAGTGAAGACATCAGACTATGGGTTGGTTTAACTTTATAAAATAAAGTAACCGTTTTTTTTTGAAACCTACTGGACACACGTCTCTCCCTTGTCAGTCTGGGGTCGGCAAAAATACTATCCTCCTTCATAGATTGCAATCCCAGCCTTTCTGCCGAAACTCTCTCACCCGCTCGCTCGCTCCACCATTTTCTCTCTCTCTCTCTCTATATATATTTATTTATTTTATGTATTTGTTTAATTTATATCCCACCTTTCTGCCCCAAGGCACCCAAGGTGGCTTACAACAATAAAATACAATAAAATCACAATTTACAATTAAAAACAATAATTAAAAACATTTAAATAATTCAAATTTAAAACAAGCCCCGTGCATCCTAAAATAGTCTAAAAAAACAGCCAGCCAGCCAACAATTAAAAGCTTGTTGGAATAAAAAGGTCTTCAGCCCCCGCCGAAATATTACCAAAGAGGGAGCAGTTCTCAGTTCTAAGGGGAGGGTATTCCAAAGTTGGGGGGCCACCACCGAGAAGGCCCTATTCCTGGCCGCCATCCCTCTCGCCTCTCCTGGTGGCAGCACAGTCAAAAGCCCCCCCCCCAAGATGATCTAAGAGTATGGGCAGGATTGTATTTGTCCCTCAAATACCCCGGACCCGAGCCGTAAAGGGCTTTAAAAGTCAAAACAAGCACTTTGAATCAGGCCCGGAACAGAACTGGCAGCCAGTGTAGTCGCCGAAGCAACGGCTCGACAGAGTCAAACCATGTGCCCCAGCACATCTATATCAATATCTATGTGCCCCCTATATCTTATTTTTTTATCCCCATTCACTAATTCATCACCTTCACCAGCCTCTGCTCTGCATATTGGTACTATTTCTGTTTAAACGGCTTCCAATCTGTGTCTAACCTGTCCCCTTTTATCTCTCTTTCCTCTTTCCCAAATCCTATTGCTTTTTCCTCCCTTCTTATCGTTCCCTGTCTCTTATAATAATCATTCCTTTTAAAAACAGTATTTGCACCCAATATCTATTTTCAACATCCAAGGTTACAAGCATTGCCTTGATGGACGACAGTCTCATCTTGTCCGGCAATAGCCAGGTAGATTCCACTGAAAGGTCCATAGACAATAATTTTTTAGACAACAACCCTTCCTTGTTGCTTCAGTATTTGGTATTCAGAGATGCGGTGCCTCTATAGTGCCCTGCACTATATTTTCAATTGGTGTCCATTTTATATTTAGCACCGGGAGAGTAACTGTTCCTCTTCCATTCAGCATAGCTTCTTTCACAGTGGCTGATTGCTGGTGTTTATTCTGCATCTTTTTAGATTGTGAGCCCTTTTGGGATTGGGAACCAACCATTCTTGAAGGTTCCACTTGAGCTACAATGGCTTATGGCCATTGACAGGTATGTCCTTCTTCCATTTACTTGTCTAATATTTTAAAAAGCTACTGAGACATGTAGCCATCATTACATTTTGTAACAGCTGAATCTATAAATTATGAGCCAAGTTTAAGTTTTACAATTTAATTCCTATGGGACACTTTGTGATGTAACATACTGCAAATAGAGAAGGCTGGTGGTTGTTTGTTTTGGGGTGTTTTTTTTTTTTAAAGCTAATTTGATATCCATAAAGCATCTTGCAGTTTGCATAGACTAGAGTTTATAATTATTTGTATTCTCCAGAGTTCAGCAGGAGTGGAGTGGTGTTCTGTCCTGGCCCACTTCTATATTTTATTATATCTATTCTGTGTGTTAGAGCAGTGTTGTTCAAACTGTGGGTCAAGACCCACTTGGTGGGTCACAACCTGATGTCAGGTGGGTTGCGGAAAGCTGGTAGCAGCCATCTTGGAAACTGCAGACCTTCTTCTTGCTATATTCCTTTTGTGAGTATTAACAATTTGAATTTTCAAGTGAGGTTTTTTTTAAAAAAAATTATTTTTAGTTCAGTGTTTTTACATAATATTGTGTCCTAATCTTGCTTTCTGTCAGGGTTGTTTCATGGTTGCCCCATAGCTGCAATCCAAGAATGCCAATTTGCATTTCAGGAGTGTCATCTTATTATGTTACAATGACAGTACTTCCTGCCACAACATCACTTCCAGGTTAATGACATCACTTCCGGTGGGCCCCGACACGAGTGCCATTCTAAAAAGTGGCTCCCTGTTTAAAAAGCTTGAATACCACTGTGTCAGAGCATGCACATTGTATAAGGAAGAGAAACTACAGCATTTGCTTCATGTAGGGGGAAGAGAACCACCCTTCAGCCCCCACCCCAAAAGAAAGACCACCATCAACCGCAAAGTGCAAAGCTGCAGGAGACATAATGCTGAAGAACAAGAAATGGAAGCCTCTTGTCTCTAATACACATGCATATATACATAGTCCTTTACTGGCATAAATTAAAATAAAACACACATCATGGCTCGCAATGAAGCACACATGCATACATATGAACACTAAAGCATCATGCAGTGCATAACTTGCCATTTCCCATCCTGCCAGGGCTAATTTTGAGCTGCTGTAGATAGGAATCCAAAATAATGCAGCACTACTACGATTGCCTTTAACATCACTACCACTGAATTATGGATCTAGGTGTTTTGCCTCACTTTAATTGGCTGTAATACTGTTATTTTAAAATGCTGCCTAAAAAAAGTATTTCATAATGGGGAGGCTGACATAGTGCTATGGAGGCGCACAGGTTGGGAGAGAGAGTGTCAGCATGCCTTTTGATTCATGCAGCAAAATATCTTGGGCTGGTCCTGAGCAGGCGAGTGCCAAGCTTTGCAATTAAACTTCCTTCAAACTGCTGAATGTTCGACTTCATCAGCCAATTATTCCTACAGTGCTCTTCTACCATGCTCTTTTATGCAACTCCACAAGCATAAATAATGATTTCACAGGAGATCTCTTCATTCTCAAAGGCACCAACCTCATCTCCAAATCAGACTGTTCTATACGGAAGACGTAATTAAGAATTGAAACACCATGCCGCACTAACAGAAGAGCTATCTCGCTGAACACATTACCAGCAGTTCATTTGCAGGACTCAGATGATAATCAGATATGAGCTGCTCATAAGAAGGATACAAGAGACCTATAGACTTGCTTATAGCACGATGAGTCAACTGCTACTATTTAATTACTGTCACCAATACATTCTTTATCCATGGCTTGAATAAATGAGCCCACACAAATATCATTTCCTCTAAGGCAATGGTTCTCAAATGTTTTAGCACTGGAATCCACTTTTTAGAATGACAATCTTCTTGGGACCCGGAAGTGAAGCCTGATCCTGCAATCAGGATCAAGCAAGCCGCAATACGTTTGGTTATTTCCTCAGCCATTTTCCAATAGCAAAGTGAATCAGAAAGGGGGAAAAGCCTATTTACAACCTTGACACATGCAAAATAACCACACAACCCTCTCCCTTTCCAGTGTCCTATCTTCCCATGTTTTCAAAGTTGGCTGTACTAGGTTCTACGCCACCCAGTAGAAATTGGCTCACGACAAACCTGGTGGGTCCCCATCCACAATTTGCAAGACACTGCTCTAAGGGCTAGAGATATTGAGATTCCATTTCAGGGATTTCTAAAGGGTGGGGACCGCATCCATAAAATCAGAGTTCTTGCAAGGGCGCAATCCTGAGAGCAGACTTAGGTGGACGCTAGCCACTTACCCTTGCCCAATAGCGGTGATGCAAGGGTGCTGACTGGCACTCTCGCGTTAGAGCTGGCGCTGTTGGGCTGATGCGAGGAGCAGCTAGCTGGATACGCCGCAGGCCTTGCCGTCCCAGTGCAAGTTGGGATTGCGCCAGCGGTGTTATGCTGCCGGGATGCTGGGCGGGACATCCGGGTGATCGACAGCCCGCCCATCGCGTTCCTCAGTGTTACGCCGTTTGCGTAACGTACGCAAGCGGCGTAATTGGTTACGCAAACGGCGTAACGCTGCAGAACGCGACGGGCAGGCTGTCGATCATCCGGATGTCCCGCCCAGCGTTCCGGCAGCATAACACCGCTGGATTGCGCCCTAAAAAGTAAATGCATGTAATTTTCTTCCCAGAAAATGTTCAGTCCTGTCACCAAGTTTTTGCACTCAGACCTCTCCAGCAACTCTCATTAAGACACAACATAAAACCCATGATTTCAGAAGAAGAAAAAAATGGGGGAATAGGACCTCAGTAAATGAGACATGAGTCATAATCATCTGCCAATGTTCAAGCACATGATTGAATGTGAAAAGTGGCTGAAACAGAAGCATTAAGCACACTGATGACATTGACTTATAGGTTGCAGGACTAACCCTCAGTTAGTCATCAGACCCTCTGCTCGCTATACGCAAGTTCAGTCTGCAGTAATGAGATTCTTCATGCTCTAGACACATCCAGAAGCGGAAGGCCTCGGGCCCCACATCCATTCAGCCTGTGACAATGACGAAAAATGACAGACCTGTCAGATTTTAAATGCCAACCCTAGGAATCCTACAGAGTATAAAGGTTATTAAACCTTGGGATTGCTTTCGGTTAAACTAGACGTAAACTAGTGCTGGGAGGTTTTTAGATGAGATTTTAATCTTTGGCTCACTAAAGAATGGCAAAAAAGAAACTCAGTCTGCCATCAGCAATACACTATTCAAGGAAACTTTGTACCATGACCTGCATCTCTGCTTTCCACCCCACTTTCTCCCTTTTCATTGCTTCTGTCCAAGATTCCCATGTTTCCAGTGCCACTCAAAAGCTACAAAATTGGTGTCATAGACAAACTGCCTGTTTTGTAGCCGAAACAATTCGCACAGGGCCCTGGAGTACCTTCAGTACCCAAAGGAGTAAGCCAGTGAGTTTTCACCTAGGCCTCGCATTCAAGGTAATTGTCATCAGCTCATCAGCTATTTAACTCAAGGTAGTTGATACTTATACACAGTAACAAAGCACAATCCTAACCTGGAGTTAGGCTGGCACAGTTAGGTCTGCAAAGTTTGGCTGGCACAAGGGACACCGTAAAGCACATTTGGACCACACTTGGAGTCAGGGAGGATGGCGCACATCTGTGTCCTGACCTCTCTGACTCCGAGAGTGGTCCAAACATACTTTATGGTGTCCCTTGTGCCACCAAACTTTGCAGACCTAACTGTGCCAGCCTAACTCCAGGTTAGGATTGCACTCACAAGCAGAAATCCTTTTTGTGTATTACACAAGAGGGTTGTTTTAAAACAGGGGGGTTAACTGTTCCAGTGCAACAATTTTCTGGTCTGACATGACAAAAATTGTGTAAAAAAAAAAAAAAAGCTTGCACCTAGAGCAAAAACACAAACCAAACCTCTATATACAGACTTGAGCCTGTGTTATGTACAACTGTACAATGAGCCTGAATCATGTCAGCATTTATAGAGCTTACAGGATAGAGCAATAAGGTCCAACACAAGGAGCAGGGTGGGGTGGTTCAGCTATTTGCAAATACAAAATTCATATTTATTACAAATGACAACTAACCCAGTTCAGATGTCGGGGACAGAATTTAATCCTGGTTTCAGTCAACATCCCCTGGACTTGGGTGCATTTGAGTGCCCCTTCATTTGAGAGGAGGAATGATTCTACTTTTAATCCTGGCTTATTTATTCAGGATTTATTGTTATAACCAGCCATAGTGAATCCAGGGTTTATTACAAGCTGGTTTACAAACCAGTTTATTGTAAGTTTACAAACAAATAAGTATCTAAAAATGATATACAGCCCCAGTGAAATCATTCTTCCCCATGCGCATGAAAGGAGGAGTGTGTTACCAAAGGCTAAGAATATTGCACAAAATCAGGATCAAATCCTAGCTCCGGGAACTGGACCAGTATTGGAAGTAAGTCCATCTTCTGCAGAAATTGCCCACTGATCAAGGGGGGTGAAATTTAAAGAGACAAAGCTACAACCACTAAGACCACACAAATAGATTTAAACCTGATCCAATATCAATGCTTTGCCCACCGATTCTACCCCATTGACATAAACAGAGGGAGCAAAAAAAACCAACCACAGATATAGCCCATTATTTCTACATAGATCTTC
>JAJKFI010034875.1:0-17987 GCA_029204185.1 Lerista edwardsae | reverse complement strand
AACAACAACAACAACAACAACAACAACAACAACAACAACAACAACAACAACAACCTGAATAAGCGTAGTTGTGAGGCAGGGTGGAAGAGCCCATTTTCTGCTATACATACATCCCAGCAAAGCAAAAATTATACTGGATTCCTTACTGACTACTCAATATTATTATTATTATTAATATTCATTGGCTTTATACCCCGCCTTTCTGCTCCATATGAGGGCACCCAAGGCAGCTTACAACAAAGTAAAAGAATACAGGATAAAAATTTAAACGATGACAAGCGATTAAAAACAGCAGACCCCAATGGATCTTACCATCATTACAATTAAAGGTTAAAAATTAAAATTAAACATTAAAATTAAACTAAAATGCCGGCCCAATATGTGAGCAACTAATAAAATGCCTCCCTCAATAGAAATGTCTTAAGCCCCTGCCAAAAGATTGCTAGTGATTGCTAGTTCTTAATTCTAAGGAGAGGGTACTCCACAATCGTGGGGCCACCACTGAAAAGGCCCTATTTATGGCCATCATCCCCCTCACCTCACCTGGCGTCGGCACTGTCAACAGGGGGCCCCCCAGATGACCTAAGAGCATGGGTAGGATTATTAACTCCTGTGTGCTCTCCCACTCCTTAAAAAGCACAGAACCCACCCTGAATCATGCTTTTTTTTTGCAAGTCTGCTGCTTGCAAAAAAAACACCCCATTTTAAAAGTGGAGGAGGGCTCGACAGCAAAACATCATCTCCTTCCTTCAGAGCAAGGGAAGAATTGCCAGGTTCACAGAATTAGATTCTCTGAGTATGTTTTTCCAGACATTATACCCTGAGAGAGAGAGAGGTTTTAATAAAATATTCCCCATTGTCTTATAAAGGTCTTAGTCAATATCATATTTGTCAGCATCCAACCGAAAGAGCCGCAGGTAGCGCCATAACTAACATACAGATGCTGTACTTGAAGAGATAATTTAACATACTCACGGAACCAAGCTCTGCGTGGCTTGGTTCCTGTGGATGCAACAGGAGAGGTAAGAAGCTCAAAACAAAATTTTTATTCTAGTCTGAGCCTACATCATGGATTCTGCAAAAACACCGTGATACACCGATTCAAAGATAAAATTGCAAGCAGGCTTTTCAAATGTGCCTGTAGTTAAAACGTGAGTGGCTTTTTTTTTAAAGCCATAAAGCAAAGTCTATCTTGCAGAGAATGTAAAACATTACTGTTGAAGCTTCAGAGCAAACAACTAGCAATTCTAAGGGGGGGAGTAGGCTTATACTTCCTTTACATGACAGAGAAATCACATTTTTAAGGGAGGGAGCTTCTTATGCATGCAAAGATTTGAGGCACTGCTAAAGAATGATTGACAGTGCATCTTAAGTTGGCACACTGTCTGAAGCAGCCGTTCCTGTGCCAGTGGAGGATGTCACCAATGTGCCATAAGGCATGTCGGAACACCTGGAGAGTAGACAGCGCTGGTGGGGAGGCCTGTGCAACCCCACCAGTGCTGCATCCAGTCCGCCACATGAGTCAGGTTCATGCCAGGCAGTGGAAGTTCTTCTCAGGTGCAGAGAAGAGCAACAAAGACGATCAGGGGGCTAGAACACAAGTCCTATGAGGAAAGGTTGAGGGAACTTGGTCTGCTTAGCTTGGAGAAGAGAAGGCTGAGAGGGGTTATGATAGCACTCTTCAAATATATGAAGGGCCGTCATAAGGAAGAAGGGAAAAATTTTTCTCACCTGCCTTTGACAGTAGAACCAGGTCCAATGGGTACAAACTGCAAGAGAGGAGATTCTGGTTGGACACCAGGAAGAATTTCTTGACGATAAGGGCGGTTCGACAGTGGAACAGATTGCAAAGGGAGGTGGTGGATTTCACTGGAGATCTTCAAGCAGAGGCTTGACAGGTAACTGGAGATGCTCTAGGAGGATTTCCTGCTACAGGCAGGTGGCTGGACTAGGTGACCTTGTAGAGACCTTCCAACTCTATGATTCTAAATGTGTAGGAAGGGTGACAGGGAAGGGGCTTTTTATGGCAAGGAAAGGCAGAATAAGGGTGGATCAAGAATGTTAAATACCTGGATAGGCCATGACGTCACATTCTTGAAGCCGTGGACTTACTAAAATGGCTGACTCAGATCATTGCCGTGAAGGAGGAGGATTGCCGCCGGAGGGGCTCTCTCGCTCGCACGGCGCGCGTGTAAAAGTTAATTTCAACGTCTTTAAGCATGCCTGCGTGTTCTGCATACGGGTGTGCGAATCGCTGAATGAAAAATGGGACTTAATTTCCATGGAAAGATTCATGTATTCACATTACATCGGCTCAATAAAACGACCGGTAATATTTTCGAAATTCTGAACATTAACAGACATTTTTTTAATGGGGCATGGCCGTTTTATTCCTGCTTGTGTAGATTTCAAAAAATAAGTCTGTCAAAACAGTGCAATCTGAGTTAAAATAGACAGCATTTCGTCCGGTGTGTTCAGTAATATAATTACGCGGAATTAAACCTTGGAATTGCATATTAACTCATAATATGGTTACCACTGATGTTTCTCCACGATCACACGTTGTTATTTTGGTAAGTTTTTACTTCAGGAGTAAACGATTCAGCCCTAAACATCATGTGAAAACCCATTGGAAATGCTTGGAATGAGCAATGTTTTGGACTTACTGTCATGGCCGCTAAGCCCGTCCACTGGAGTCAATTCATTCCCATTCAATCTAAAGGGAGGGCCTGGCCCTGGGGTGGATCAAGTCTGGAGAGAGGATGGGGTCAGTAGAGGCCTCCTCCACCGTGTCCTAACCACCTTCCAGGACCTCCCGGCATTACCCTGGGCCACTTGAGCCAGCTAGATACCTGGCAGAGATCTGAGTAGCCCCATAGGGCAGGCTGGGGCATTTACCCCACATTTAAATGCGGCATTTAAATGGGGCATTTACCTCTTTACCCCAAGGATATCTCCAGCCTGCCCAAAGCTGGTTGCATCAGAGGCCATGTGGCTCCACAGTGCTAGCACAATGTGGTATTGGCCTGCTTAAATAATTTCTTACCGATAAATGGAGAAGATAGTAGCCTATGAAATATTACAATAAATGCAATATATATAAACTGAGATTCTGGGGGCAATGGAAAAATAAACCAATATTCTGAAACACTATCGGAGCTTTCAGGGTGCTCCTTATGAAGTTTGGGTTTACCATCTCATTTCTTTTGTGAGTTTTAAATACTATCTTCTGGAATAAAAATACAGAAACTTATTGCAAAAAGGAACATTTTAATGATTTCAAAGTCACGACCACGTCAAAGAGAAAGGGAGAACAAGAAAGAATATATAAGAGCTTCATTTGCCTCTTTATGAATACAGCTGGAACATAAAAAAGAGGAATTGTCAAGTATTCACATTTTCAAACAGCTTCTGCTAATGTTCAGAAAATGTCATTAATGAAAGTTTGAGGCCTCTTTGGTGAGGCTCCTGAGAGCACAGTCCTGTTTTCCTGTAGGCTTCTTGTCTGACCTTGAGCATCTCACTTGATGATCTGTGCCACAATTCCCTCTCTGCAAAACAGAAAATGGAGTAACTAGTATTTTTCTCCCTGCTGCTTTCATCTTCTTTGTCTTGTTAAATTGCAGATTCAACAGGACACAGTTTCAAGTTCTTTACCGTTTGATGGAGTGTCTCAAAAGCCGTTCCCCTGAAAAATTAACACTAATGAATGACAGAGAGAGAGAGAGGGAGAGAGAGAGAGAGAGCGCATCAGTTTTGCACAGGCTATCTACTAAAGCAATGGTATTCAAATGTTTAGACCGGGACCCACTTTTTAGAATGGCACTCATGTTGGGACCCACCGGAAATGATGTCATTAACCTGGAAATGATGTTGCAGCTGGAAGTGACATAATCAAGCAGGAAGTGCTGTCATTGTAACATAATTAAATGACACTCCTGAAATGCAAATTGGCATTCTTGGACTGCAGCAATTATACAATCATGAAACATCCCTGACAGAAAGCAAGATGAGGACAAAATAGTATGTAAAAGCACTGAACTAAAAACAATTTTTTTAAAAACCCTCACTTGAAAATTCAAACTGTTAAAACTCACAAAAGGAATATCACAAGAGTAATGTCTGCAGTTTCAAAGAAGGCTGCTCCCAGCTTTCCATGATCCAGGCTGCAAGATGGCTGCTCCCAGCTTTCCGTGACATAAGGTCGCGACCCACCAAGTGGGTCCCGACCCACAGTTTGAATAATACTGTGTTAAAGTTTAGGATAGATCTTTTAAAGGTACAAAACAAAATGCAACAATGCAAGGGACGTGCACAGAAGCTAGGGTGGTACACTTAGCAGCCTGACGTTTCAATTTGCAAATGTGTTTCCAAGGAAAACACACATATCTAATTTCTGTCCTAGGAAAAGCTGCTGTCTGCCACACACAAGCAACACCCTCTAAGGCACTAGACAACGGTTTTAACAGTACAATATTTAATATTCTTGAAAGATGGAGTATGTGAAAAAAACGGTATCTCAAAAGCAGGACCAGAGTTGCTAAAAAAAACAACAACCCCAATTTAAAAGAGGCACGTACTGAATTAATAGTTGAAGGCCTATTTTGTTCTTAATTATCTTGCCAGGACCAAAAAAAACCTTCTAGTGCACAACCTTGACTTATTTTATATTTACTCTTACCCATGATTCACTCCAAGCTTTCTTTTTGTAATATTATTTCTTTATAAAAGCGAGTCATACTCGAAAAATTTACCTAGATGGCTATATTCAAGCAGGAAATCCCATGCCTGTTCAAACTGAATTTCAAGGAGTCTTCTGAGGATTAGCATACATTATTTTATACAGGTTGAGTATCCATTATCCAAACTGCTTGAGATGGGGAAGTCACCGGATTTTGGAACAGTTGCATAAATATAATGAGAAATGCTTCCCCTTGCTCTTCTTACTGTTACCTATTTGGATGTCTGCTGGCCTCTAACGTTTTTCAACAATGGCACACACCATAGAGCAGAGAATAGAACTTACAGCCTGTAGCTGGAATGAGAACGAGACCTCCTTTCTATAGAAGGTTTTTAAAAAGTCTTGGACAAAGGTGTCTGGATTTCGGAATGGTCTGGATTTTGGATGTGTGGATAATGGATCATCTGAATGCTTTGTAAGGCTGTAGATTCTAAGAGCCCAATTCCAGGCTGCCCAGGCCCCATAGGAGCAGTAGTAGTAAAAATAACTACTGCTGCATCCTATAGGATCTTTCCCATAGGGAGAGCTGCAGACTCCGCAATGGGAGGTATCTGCCAGTGGAGACTTGAGCAGCCCTGTATTGGGCTGCCCAGCCTGATATGGGGGTTGAGGATCCAGCAGTAGAAGTCATCGCCGCCCCACACCTTAGCTGAGCCCATTCCTTCTCTCCCCTTGTTCTGCCCCTCCCTACCTCCCACTGCCCTGCTGGGCCTTACCACTGGCCGGAGCTGCTGGAGCGCTGTCTGTCCACACTTCCCGCGATGGGGCACAGTGGGAACTGACGCAGCCTCAGCACAGGCACGACCTACTCTTCAGGTGCTGTAAATGTACTGTACAGCACATTTATGATGCCCAGAGCCAGAGGCGTAGCTAAAGAAGTGCAGGGGGCTGCAATTGCACCGGGCAACACGCTTTAGAGGGGCAACAAGCTGAGATTGATATTAATGGCCAAAATTGTGGAAACCTTTGTATGATTGAATAATACCATCACGTTATATATCATTGGAAAGGTAACTTAATGCAAAAATGCAATGAAACAAACCAAAGTGTAATATCCTTACATGGCCAAAAAACCAAAGAAAACGACAATACACATGTGACATCACTTCCTGTTGTGACATCATTTCCAGGGTAACCTTTTACCTTCTGCACTGGGCTACACTTTAATTAGCTACGCCCCTGCCCAGAGCTGGAGTTACGCACATACCACTGTTGTGATGGCCCATAGGATTGGGACATCAATCTAAAACTGTGAATTTTAGAAGTAGGGCAGAACACTTAGAAATTTAGAGCAGTTCTAAACTAAGTTTAGAACACTTAGGGTGCAATCCTAACCTGGAGTTAGGCCAGCAAAGTTAGGCCAGCACAGTTAGGCCAGCAAAGGTTGGCTAGCGCAAGGGCCACTGTAAAGCGCATTTGGACCACTCTCTGAGTCAGAAGGGATGGCGCACATCTGTGTGCTGGCCTCCCTGACTCCGAGAGAGGTCCAAACATATTTTATGGTGTCCCTTGTGCCAGCCAAATTTTGCTGGCCTAAATTGTGCCGGCCTAACTCCAGGTTAGGATTGTGCCCTTAGAAATACTTAGAACATTTAGAAGTAGGGCAGAACACTGCGTAAGGGCTCAGATATAATTCCTGATAACTCTAGATAAAGCATCTCAAGTTGCAGGGCGATATCCATTAGATTGGTAGACTCTGGGATGGATGAACCACGGACCTGACTCTGTCTAAGGCAGGCTCATGAGCACATAATTGTTGAGTTCCTGAGTTGTCCTCCATGAGTTCCTTCAGTTGTCCTGAGACCCTGGTCTGATTTTGGATTACCCAGTGCTTACACTATTCACAGACTATAAATTACATTTAGCATGTGGTGGTATCATCCATTTCTTTTACTATAGTGTAACAACCATGTAGGAATGCAGCTTGGACAGGGTGAGAAAGTAGAAGGAATTTAATCTATCTCTGTGCTGTTTGCCCACCACAAAATGGCTAGTTAGCAAATGGCATTTTTAGGGTTAACTGAAGAGTTTGGAGGAGCCATTTTCAGCAGGAAAACAGCACAGAGGTGAAGGCTTAAATGCTTTCTGTCTCTGTGCCATGACTCAACACAGCTATTACACTAAAAGAAAATAACCAATCAGGACCAACATGTAAAATCTAGATCAGACTGCAGATCCTCAGAAATTGGCACTACACTTAGCAAGATGGTTAAGATATTTATGGCTAAGTCCACCAGAAATCTCAATGGCTCACTCAGCTCCCCTTTAGCATGCATTTGTTCACTTTCACTCTCGTCTGCAAAATTGTTCCCTACACTGCCACCAGTTACGCACAGCGGCGGCATTCAGCCAGTACGCTGGGCAAGACTTACCTTTGAGCGGCAGTCCGCCTGTTGTGTAACGGCACGTTCTGCCGCTTTCCCGCCCACCCCGGCGGGAAAGCGCCGTTATGCAACGGGCAGACTGCCGCTCAAAGGTAAGTCCCGCCCAGCGTACCGGCTGAATGCCACCGCTGGTTACGCAGCCATGCATATATACTCATGCATGTCTGTGCATGCAGCACCTTCTGAACCTGACTTGTTATAATTAAATAAATAAATTTATATCCCTCCTTTCTGCCCCATATTGGTGCATACTGATGAAAGACTCATGCCACAATTAATGTATTAGGCTCCAAGAAGCCAAAAGATTTTGGGTTGGTTTGTTATCCTGCAACAGACCAAAACAATCAATCAATCAATCAGAACAAAACAATCAATTAATGCTCTATAATCAGACTATACTGGGATACTCCTTGTTCCTGGCTCCTTTGGATGCAGTGACAGCTAATGCCTTATAATGGCTTCAGCTCGTCTGCCAGTTGCAATCTTTAAGAACATAAGAACATAAGAAGAGCCCTGCTGGATCAGGCCAAAGGCCCATCTAGTCCAGCTTCCTGTATCTCACAGCGGCCCACCAGGTGCCCCAGGGAGGCATGAAACAACAAGATGCTTGCATCCCGTTGCCACTCCCTTGCACCCGGTACCAGTAGCCCACCACCTTTGTAAGGAGGTTGCACAATCCATCATTGCCTATAGCCCATGATGGACCTTTCCTCCAGAAATCTGTCCAATCCCCTCTTAAAGGCATCAAGACAAAGAATCTTTCTTTGAAAGGTCTGAGGTGACCAGTTATCCCTGCCCTGGCCATATCCAGAGACAGGCAGCCCAATCCTAAGTAAGGCCGACATAGTAAGGCCAACATAACAGGGTTGTACTTGTATCCTAAAGCCCATTAGGAGGCAGCAGCAACGACCTGCAGGCCAAGGGGAGGTTTTTGCCTTACACTCGCTTAAGCCCCAGTCATCCCAATGGGGCTGCTCAGATCTGTGCCTGCTGTTTTCCAGGCACAGGTGCACATGTACAGGAGCGGCCTGAATCAGGGCCTCCCTGGCTGGGGACGGTATTTAGGATTTGGCACTAGGGCCGTCGTGCATCACAACCCCCGTCTCCACCCACTAACGCTCCCAGCACGCCTCTGCAAGGCCCTCGGCAAGGCCCAGTGCCGACCACGCACTGCTGACACTCGGCCAGCATTGCTGGTGGTTGCGGGGACACCCGAGCGTTGGCGCTGCTACTTGTGCTGGTCCAGCGCCGTACCGCCATGGCTAATGCGCTTGATGGCACGTTTGCGACAGCATTCGGCCAGTGCAAGAGCACAGCGCCGGTGCAACGGGGGCATAGGATTGCGCTCTGAAGTACTGTATTGTGCATCTTCAATGTGGGAATGACTTCAAAGAACATCCAAAAACATCTGTTTGTGCAGAATCCCAAAGCCTGAGTTATGGACTATGGACTGCTCATTGGGAGTGTATTACCCCAGTTGACTAGAACCTACATTGCTCATCGATTTGTTTCCATGCACAATTCAAGTGCTGATTCTTACCGTGCAAGGCTTAAATGGTTTGCGATATGGGTCCTGGAAGGCCTGTCTTCTCCTAACATGTGCCTTCCTGTACACTTGATTCAGCAACTGAGATCCTGCTGTGTATGTCTTTATTAACCCCTTTAACCCCTGCTAACTGGACAAGAGGCACGAGAATAATTGTGGCTTTCTAGTGGCTGTAGCTGGTGGTGGTCTGCATTTTTTTTTTTTAGATTGTGAGCCCTTTTGGGACAGGGAGCCATTTAACTTCATTATTATTATTTGCCTGTAAACTGCTTTGTGAACTTGTGTTGAAAAGCAGTATAAAAATACTATTGATTGATTATCTGGTGGATATCCAAAAGGGTCTTTTCAGTCGTGGCTCCAAACATGTAGAGGACTGTTTGGTCCATGGTTCTTGAGACGCCAAGTTTTTAAAAAAATGCCTTTGGGACTGGTTGATGCTTTTTAAACTATCCCTATCTCATTTTGTTATTTGCTTCCAGTTCTTTTTTTCCTTGACTTTGGTGATTCATTTTTATTGCAGTTCCATGAACTTTGTCTTTAGCTTATTGTTGTAAGCTGCCTTGATTTTGCATCTGCAACCATGTGTTTTTATTTAATGGTGTTTTTTTAAAAGAAAATCAGAGTATAACTTCTTCAAATAAAGTAAATGAGCCTCATATTCTTCTTTGGTCCCTGCTACTCCTTAGTACCAAGGGCAACTGTACTGCAGAAATCTGTAAAGTTCCTTCCCATCTCCTGCTGCAGCTGCTCCCTACAATATTATGCATTAGAGGATGTTGTCCAAAAAAAGGCCCCCTAGAGCAAAGTTGGGACCTAGCACATTTCAATGAAAAACTAATCTTGAAACCTGAAAAGCAATTATTCGCATGCCTCTCAAACACAAACGTATAGCAGTTTATATAAATGCACACAAAGAGGCACTGGGGAAGGGCCTTTCATATTTCCATTGTGCAGTTCTATCGACTCCTTGCAGTTAACAAGATTTCAGAGAGAGATACAGGCACGGCAGACGAGTTGGTGGTGGCATCGCCATTTCCCATAAGCAAAGCACAGTGATCAATTCAGGCAGTGAAATTAAATTTCCCTACGCAATAAAGGCATCCAGAAACTTTTCAGGGTCATGCTATAAATGTGGAAT
This sequence comes from Lerista edwardsae, assembly GCA_029204185.1. Taxonomy (NCBI): domain Eukaryota; kingdom Metazoa; phylum Chordata; class Lepidosauria; order Squamata; family Scincidae; genus Lerista; species Lerista edwardsae. The sequence goes on along the minus strand of JAJKFI010034875.1, from coordinate 8,178 downwards.
TGTAGCACTTATATACACGGTCTTCTCTTGAGAACCCATGGCCAATTCGGAGCTTGTAGCTCAATCCAATTAATTTCCTCCTTCCTTCAGATTCTTCCAAAAAGAGCAGTTCTGCAGAACTCCAGCATTAGGTACCAGCACTTGCACAATTAAACATTGTCACCTGAGTACTCATTTGACTCCTTATTAAGTGATCACAGGCAAAGTATTGTATGAAACCAGGAAAACCCTTGAACAGGTGGCAGTTGAAGGCAGGGTTCTTTTCATCCCATCCTGAAAGTCAAGACCAAGGTATGGATAGATGCAGACACCATTTATAGCAGGTTCTTCTTGCCCTGCTCTGTAATCGGTTTAGAAGATGCATACGTTGCTCAATTTTAAATGACTTTTGAAATTGTCTTCGTTACCCTCTAAAGTAGTGATGGGTGAAAACTCCACACCTAATCTCAATTTGGGATAACCCCAAATTTTATGAATTTCTCTCAAGAGTTATCTGAAAGCTCAGAAAGGGAGGCTAAGGGCAGAGGTGGAGGGAGGGTGCTGCGGGGGGGGGGGCAAGCGCGGGAGGGATAGAGTCGATAGAGGGATGTTCTTTTCCCTCTCTCACAATACCAGAACCAGGGGGCATCCACTGAAATTGAGTGTTGGGAGAGTTAAAGCAGATAAAAGGAAATACCTTTTTACCCAGCAGGTAATTAAGCTATGGAACTCCTTGCCACAGGAGATGGTGATGGCATCTGGCCTAGATGCCTTTAAAAGGGGACTGGATGGATTTCTGGAGGAAAGGTCCATCGTGGGCTATAGGCCATGATGGGTTGGGCAACCTCCTTGCATTAATAGTAGGCTACTTCAGAATGCCAGGTGCAAGGGAGTGGCAACAGGATGCAAACATCTTGTTGTCCACTGAACTCCCTGAGGCATCTGGTGGGCCACTGTGAGATATGGGAAACTGGACTAGATGGACTTTTGGCCTGATCCAGTGGGGCTCTTCTTATGTTCTTATGCTGGCAGTAGCAAGGCGCAACAGTGTGGAAAAATCCATGCGTTTTTCGCCCCCCCCCCCACTGCCCTCCCTTATGCTTGGATCGCTCCTTAATGAGGTTATTCTGGGCACAGGGAGGCATGACCGGGTGACGCAAGAGGGTGCGGTGGCCACACTGGTGGCACGGTGATGTCGCCCCATCCCTAGGCACACTGCAAGTTGGGAATGGCTCTGGCTAAGGGAGCCTGCCAATCAAACCTCTGCTCTGCCTATTGCCATTTTTCATCCATTCCTCCCCTTCTGCAACCTTACCTTGTAAGGTAGTATAAAATAAATTCTTAGCAGGGAAGGCTGGGAATGGAAGAATGTTCATCTTTTAGGGCCTAGTTACATGTGCGCTTATCCATCGGGTCTAATTGTGCTATTAAGCTCACATGCAACTAGGCCCTAAAAGATGGTCAATCTTCTATTCTCAGCTGATGGGGTGTTGACTGCATCAAGGGAGGAACGTTTACTATCTTATCCATGCTGAGGTGTGGATAATGGTTGCATCCCCTATACTATTTTTAATGAATCATTTTTTTAAATATTTTTAAATGAAAAAAATTGATTGAAAGCCAATTGAATTTCTTTTTTTAAAATTTAAATTTAAACAACAAAAAAACCCTGTTCACCTGAATGCTTTACAAGTTATTCTGGTAACCCAAGTAGAAGGCACAAAGATCCAAAAGAAAAAGAAAAAAGTTTCTAATTGCTTTAGCTACATCCCTCAAAAATTATACTACTGCATGGCAAATTTCTTTTTTTGTTTAAAGTGACATCAATTTTCTGCAATTACAACCAAGAGGCAGCTCACCTAAAGCCAGTAAGGTCCATGGTCAGGCAAAATATTATTTACCAGGAAACATTCATCTGATCCAGAATTTTCATATAAGAAATTGAAGTGTAGAAGTTCAAAGTTAGCTGAGGGCTTCTAGTGCAAGATTCCCCGCCCCCCAACCCCTCAAACGTGGACTTCTTACAAAACAGTCCATTACCTACTTTTGACAGCCGAAAAGGCAATTTATGCAACTGAGGTGCACAAGCAAGTCTGCAAAGTCGGTCTGATGCCGAAGAAATTAAAATGTAGAACCTTGAAGTCCTGATTGATACGGCGAATGGAAAACAGCGGCAAACTTGGCTGACTGTGCGAGACACTGGGCTTAAACAACACTGCATGTCAGTTTAATGAACATTTCAAGACATCACCACCGAGCAGCAGGAGCCTAGCAAGCAGTGGGAGATCTGTTAAAACTCTATTTATACTGTACCTGTAAACTGACAATATAATCACATTCTCACTTTGCACTGACTTTCATTATCTGGACTGCATTTCTGTGACAAGGATTCTAATTGGTCAGTGGAATAATCTACTCCAAAGAAAAGAAAACAAGGGCCCAAAAACGTGTGGGGAAAAAATCCCAAGCCCTCAAATATTTGATTTTTCTTGCTTTGAATTGAATGATTTCATTACAGCTTCCAGAGCAGTTTGTGTTCCTGAACCTGGGGAGGAATAGGTGAGCCCCCGTTCTCACACAATACTGGTGATCAGATTTGGGCACAACCTGGCATGAAGCTGGTGAAAAAAGAGCGCACAAGTACTGCTGAGGAGGACAACACCAAGGAACTGGGATGAAAAGTCCAGTCTTTACTCAACATGTACTCAAGTACATAAATTTGACTATCCCACTTACGATTGTGTCTACAATACACAGAAAATCCCTATTTACGGACATTCAAGTTATGGATGGTTGCATTGGCCCTTTTCCGCAGGAGAGCACACCCTTGCGGGTGTTTCTGCACAGACACAATACTACTGCTGAGTCAGCAAGTACAAAGGTGTACATGGGGAGCGCCTTGGGGGCTGTTGCCCCGGGTGCAAAATTCTTAAGGGCGCAAATTTTTGCGCCCCTAAGAATTGAGATTCGCTGTGCCTGTCCCCATGGAGGACACAGGTGTTCTCCTTGGAGGTGGGGCTCTGACAACCTCGGCGTGCCTCCCCCGGCTTCAATTGAAGCCAGGGAGATGTGCTGAAGCCCCACCTCTTGCTGGCGCCCCCTCCAGAATGCATGTTTGCTGTGGCCCAGACAATCTCATCTGAGCCATGGCAGTGTGTCCAGGCACCCCACCTGCTTCCCATGGTCAGGAAACAGGTGGGAGCATCTGACACACTTACTGCTGTGGCCCAAGCAATTTTGAAGTCACCCGGACCTATGCATGAGGTCCTATGCATGAGGTCCTATGCATGAGGTCCTATGCATGATGCATCATGACGTTACAAGTAGGAGGGGTGCAACACGTGCCTTGCCCCTGGTGTGGGGAAGGCATGCTACAACCCTGAGCAAGTACCAGCTGGCCCACGTTTGTTTCAAGTTATGAATAGTCTTCCGGAACGTAACCTTTCCATTATTAGTGGATTGACAGCCCAACTTTCCAATCCTGATGCAGAGATAGATTACCAGTCCTATTCTGCTCAGCAGATTTTGAGTATGTAGCCTGGAGGATTCAGCAACAGACTTGAAGACTCAATAGAACAATGTTGAAAAGTGGAAAATGTGGTGGCTTCACAACAGGGAGGAAAGCACCACCAAAATGGAGGGGGGGTGTCTCTATGGAGAAGAGACTATCAAAACACACAGCATCATGGGCACCTTAGCAAATGGCAACAGGAAAAAAAATGCATACCTTTACTAGGGAAAAAGTTCGGCTTCCAGAGCAGGAATGAATAGTTGTAGGACTTTGCATAGAGGAACCCAAAGTGTTTCTGAGTGAACAAAGGAGGTTTGGAGCTTCTCTTTGGATAAGAAGCACAGATTTCCAGGACTTCATTGAAACTGAGTCGGAGCACACAAAGGCCTGTCTGCACTCTGAGGAGACAGCAGGCAAAAGGCATGGCAAGGTGGGCACTGAACTCAAGGGATGGTCCTTGATGGGAGACGCTTCTCTGCATAAGAATCTGCAAGGTCTGCAAGCCCTTGGAGGAGACACACAGATGCCCCCCCCCAGCACTACCGTCTTCCTCCCCCTTAATTACCATGACATCTCCTAAGAGTTCAGCCTGACCTTGAGCATGGCAGAGTGAAGTCCTGCCTAGCTCCCAGGAATCCCAACCACTGCATAGGTGCTGGGAAAACACCGCAAGGCAAAACTCAGTCAAAGGTCTTCCTTAGGCAAGAGGTGGGAGAAGGTGGAGGAAGGAGTACCACAGGAAAAGGCAATTGCTATTCCCACCCACAGATCCCACACAGTCAAATCTCAGGCAGCCCGCAAGGAACAAAATGCTCTCTGAATCTACGTGTTATGTTAAGCACATTATTGACCCTTGCAGGTTCCCTCTTCAAAATAAAAATAGTAGCCATTGGGTGCAATCTGGAGCAGGATTATGCTGGTGGGGAGTATGATTTAACGCTTTGCCCCACCACCGTTCTGTTTCAGATCACCCCACTGATTGCTCTTAGCCAACGACATGCTTAACACAACACATACTTTGGCTCTTCAGACTGCAAACTCCACAAGACAATGAGTTGTCTCTCGGCTGCAGTGCCATCGACATTATTCTAGAGGGGAAAACACAGTATTTTGTTTTTCCCCATCTATACAAATTAAGGGCACTCAAAAAGCTGCTGAAGAAATGGACACAATCTTCTTCCCACTCAACAAAGCACAGCAGATTGACAATATGAAAAATATGAAGTGTCAACGTGTCACCAACTCCCATAGATTAATTTAAGCCTTCTCCTTGTGGCTTCTCATAACTTCAGGAGGAAGGCAGCTGCCACTTCTAATGTAACACACAACATCAACCGCACGCAGAGGCAGGCACATTTAGCTCTGCAGTATGCACAGACTATCACTGGCACATTTGGCACTCCAGTGTTTCAGACGGTCAAGCACAATAATGTATTGACATAAGTAATAATAAAAGCTACCAATGAGGAGCGCTTATAGCAGTTGTGAACAGCACGAATATGTTGATGTTGCTGGAGCTACAGGTGGGATCTTTTTATCCATGAGGGTTCCATTCTCGGGACCCTTGTGGATTAAAAAAAATCCTCAGGTAATTAAACTCACAGGTTTAGCCCACACATCCCCTCCAAACCCTGAGGCCTTCTGAGGCCATGCACCCTCCAGAATTTCCCCTGGGCCTTAAAAAGCATTAAAAACATCACTTCCAGTTTTTGCTGAAAACCAGAAGTGACATTTTCAGCCGAAACAGCTGTTCTGACAACCCGCCAAGGTCGCGTGCAAATGCACACAGCCTTAGCAGGCCCCAGGAGAACACAGCTCCGGTTCCCTTCAGAGATTTCATGTCGAGCCAAATCCGCTGATCAAAAAACCACAGTGATTAGGCTCAATCTGTACTTGCATGGGCCGGCAACACTTCCACTGCACAATTAGCGATGACCTTTGTAAGCATTAAAGGTAAAGGTAAATGGTCCGACCGAATGGTCTAGTCATGACCGACTGTAGGGGGTGGTGCTCATCTCTGTTTCTAAGCCAAAGAGCCGGCGTTTGTCCGAGGACAAGCTTCTGTGGTCATGTGACCGGCATGACTATATGCCAAAGTGCACGGAATGCCGTTCCTTCCATCCAAAGTGGTCCCTATTTATCTACTTGCATTTTTAGGTGCTTTCGAACTGCTAGGTTGGCAGGGGCTGGGAGAAGCAACAGGAGCTCACTCCGTCATGCGGTCTTGAACTGCCAACCTTCCAATCAGCAAGCTCACAGCTCATTACTTAGTTGCAATCCCACTATAACCACAGTTTAACTCAGTAACAGGTGGAAGACCTTATTTAGTGTGTGAAGCCACCTCTAAGTCCTGAAGCAGTCAGAGGTTAACCTCTACGTTCTTACCTTTTCCACCCTTTTTACAGAGCATTGTAAAAATATAATAGCCAATACATGATATTGAATCATTGAAATGGCCTAAAGAGCAAACCAGGTGGCCTTTCAGCATAGTGCCACAGTGACCAGCCCACACACCATTTTCAAAGGAGAATGTCAGAGTTGGAATGAATGACTGGAGAACTCCCTTTGGCTTCATACAAAATCAGTTTGGCGTTTATAAGCATCCTTATCACACGTTCAGGAGAAATAACTTCATATTGCAGAAAGCCCTCAAAACAGTCTGTTCATCCTAGATACTGACCGTGATTATGTGGAATCTCATCTTACATTCCGTGGTGGAGAAAAATGACACTCAGCTTGTAACCGCTCCATTCATTATGGGTTGGGAAAAACACACAATCCAAACCACTAGGAAGATAAGACCAGTTTGAGACCAGTTTCATCCCATGCCCACCAAAGTCACTACACGTGAAGCTCGTGCACCCATTGAAGCACTCTCCCATCACTTCCACACCAGATTCTTCCACCAGGATGCTCCCATATCCTTCCACCTACGAACACATATCAGAAAGAAGTAGAGGAGAGAAAAGCATATACAGGTTGGACCTCGGTATCTGCAGGAAATCTGTTCCTGTTGGGCCTTGTAGCCCGGCCTGAGCTAATTTTTGCAGCTGATGAAACTGCAGGAAAAGTGCCACAATCAGAGCAACACAGCACACCGGTGCTGAGGTCTACACGACTGCCAGCAGGTACACTAACAGTGACTCAGCAGTCCCTCCTAATTGGTGAATGGTGATATAAATGTAGAGCGTTCTAGCCCTGTGGGTTAATGTGAAGGAGAGAGGAGGTGCCGTTGGAGTGTTTCTTTTGCTTTCATTTACTAATCGGCTGACCATCCTTTTGCTTGCTCCTACAAACTGAACATACAAGTCTCTGAAAGAGGTAAATGCTGTCTCTGTTGACTTCTTTCATTGCTTCTTTGCTTCCCAAACCGTCCCACAGATGCTTCCTACACTCTGCTACGGCCTTCCTGCCAACATCCTAGTCAAGAAGCCTAACAGTTCCCAAACCCTTGTGGATGCAGAAACCCTGTGGATAATTAAATCTGTGGCTTGGAGTCCTATATTATCCGACACACCCCTAGGCTCAAATGCCTCATTTAAATGGTCGTGTATTGTACGTAAAAGGGAGGGGTTACATGTTAAGAAGTTGTATGAAATGGGAAGGATGATATATTCTGTTTAGAAGCTGTGGATTGGTTAAGCTTCAAACCAATGAGTGTACAATGGGAGTAAAGGAGGCAGAACTCTTGGGAAGTATAAATGGTTAAACCCTGTAAGTAAGAAGTGTGGGCTTCCTGCTTGCTGGTTGTGAAAGCATGTTCAGGAAGTTTCACCAGCCCTTTGCAAATGGCTTCAAATAAACCTTTACCTTTCATCAACACAACTGGAATTAAGGGTCTGTTTTAACTGGAAGCGCCTTCTGAATGCATCTGGAGGTATTCTGAGGCCCACAGTGCCATGTGCTTGCTTCAGAAAACGTGATTGGAAGGTGGTTCTGGTTGTATCTGGGAGGTCCTTTGCGGCTCCTCCAGACATGGGCTGGAAACAGTGTGTCAAACCCACAAGTTCCGAATCTGCAGATAAAGAGGACCCACTGTAAGTACAGTACCCTTCTAAAGTTATCAGACAAAAAATAAATACTCATTCCAGAACAGTCCCCAGTTTAGACAAACAAAAAGAGAGGGAAAATAGATGGCATACGACATACTTGCTTACAATAATACAGTATGTCATAAACCAGAGATCACAGAGCAAGGTATTACTTCTTTTAGAACCAAGCATAGGGTGTGTGTGTGTGTGTGTGTGCGCGTGCGTGCGTGCGCGCGTGTGGAATAATATAGGTTTTAAATCTACTTAAAACAATTTAACAGAAACCTGTACCACTAATGGAAAGATCATTCAAAACAAAGAGAGAAACTGATGAAAAAGAATAAAGGATGGGGCAAGACCAAGAAAGATTTCCCAAGGAACAGTCAATACCACAGACTGATAAAGAGAGAAGGAGCAAATAACAATGAAGACCAGAACACCAACACAGGGGCGCCGATTGCCACCCCTGCATTGGTGCTCCCGTTGTCAGGCCGACGCTATGACTAGCATCGGCCCAACAGCTCTGACGGCGAGCTTCTCCTGCGTTGGCCAAAGGCGGCTGGCACAGTGGAAGCTCTGTGCCGAAGAGGCACAGGGATTGGGCAAGGGAGGTGTTGCAGTTTCACATCAGACAGTCCAGAGTGGGCTGAAACTGGC
>JAJKFI010034874.1:0-13901 GCA_029204185.1 Lerista edwardsae | reverse complement strand
ACCCGAGCCTCCAACTCTGCTATTATTTACACAAATACTACAACAGGAGGGAGAGGGAGGGCGGGACATGTGCGGGTTTGGAGGTGGCCATATGGCCACATCCTAAGCCCGTTCTGGAGACCGCACGGCCCCAATCTCTCAGATCTGTGCCCGCTCTTTAGTGGGTGCAGATTCGAGGAGCGCATAGGGAGGCTGGAGCTTCCCCTACAGTAAGGGAGTGCATGCCCCCTTGCTGCAGGAGGCCCCAGCCTCCCCCCACCCAGCATTGGATATGGCACTGGCTGGCCAGCCTTGCCATTCCAGCGCTGGGTAGGATTGCACCCTGAGCTTACCAAGCAGTTCGGTAGAAATGAAGCAAATGCTGCTCTTTTAATTTTGCTTGTATATGAGACTATTCATCCCAAGAAACTGCAGGCATGCCCCAGTATCCACTGATTCAGTATCCATAGTTTGTTATCCATGGATACCAGGAATACTGGGAAGCCTAATAAAAAAAGGGGAACATGAAACAAATCTTTTTTTTTACTTTGTTGCAGCAAAACTGTTGATGTTCCCCTATCTTTATAAAGGCGTCCCCAATATCCACAGTTTCTTGTATCCACAGTGGAGTCCAGAACAGAACCCCAGTGGATACTTAGGCATGCCTGTACCTGTCTACCTTGGTTGGCAGGTATGTAGATTAGATTTTATGGTACAGCAGCATCAGGGCCATATTACATCATCCACTAGATGAGGAACAGTGAGGAAGTGCAATTAAAACTGGCTACGATTGCGTTGAGAATACAATTCCCACCATGACTGTACTACATGTTCCCATTCAAGTCCCCCCGTTCCAAATTTTTATGACTACATAAAGGCTACTCTCAATAGTTTGAAGACTGAAGTTCTTATATCCTGCACAGAACTCTATAGATAGCTCCACATAGCACAGCACACGATAGTAAAAAGTACTCCTGGGAGAGGTGAAATGAAATGAAGAAACTTTGTATATATACTTGAGAGAGGGAAAAACGAAGAGTTCTGGCCAATGTCTTCTTGAGAATTTATATGAACCTACCACTTATGTATTGTACAAGATTTGACTCTCCTTGGGTTCCAAAACCACAGAAGAGGACCCAACCGGACCTCCCAGATGCAACCATTGGTTATTTGCGGATTTCAGCATCTGCATGAGTTCCGGAAATGGAACCCTCACAGATACAAAAGCTCCACCTGTATATTCATGGTTTTCTTTGCAGGTACAGTCAGTCCTCAGCACCTATAGGGGTTTGGTTCCTGGAACCCATGCGGATGCTGAAATCTGCACATAACTGAATCTATGGGTCTGGGCCTTACCTGACCTCCAGTCATGACTGGAAGCACCTTATGGTTGCATCTGGGAGGTCAGGTTGGATTTTGTGATTTTGGAACCCAAGGTGAGTCAAATCTTCAAGATCCAAAACCATGGATAACAAGGGCCCACCTGTACACATTTAAAAACATTCCAAAACTCAACAAATAAAAATAAAAATGAGTGAGAGATGCTGCTCTACAGGATGTGTAAAAATCCACTGGTATTGCCGAGAGTAGACCCTTATTATTGACTTGCTCTGTTGCTATGGAGTGAAGACAGCTGTGAAGACCTATCCCACCATGCATTGCTGTAGACTGCCATCATTTTCTGGTTCATTCTTTATGAAAGTTCATGTTTTGTTCATATAGTGATAAAAATTCATGCATAGTGATAATGGTGCTGGCATTTGTTTCCAAATATATACGTAATGTTTTCAATAAATCATTTTCGTATTTCATGCGTGTAGGCGGTTATATTTTTTTAAAAATAACCTTGAACACTGCTTTTTTTTTTTTTAAAGAAATAAAAATAATATTGCTTGTTGTCAGGAAAGGTAGCTGGAGGAGGTAGACTATCCAGGAGTAGCAACTAGCAGTTCCTGCTCTCCACATTCTTTCTTGGAGGGGGGGACTCAGCAACTGAATAGGAAGAACAAACGGCAGTTCTATCTGCTGCTACCATCCCTAATGAGACTAGGCAGAGAGGGGCCACATAGGGAACAAAAACCCGCCCAAGAGAACATGGGGTTCCAATGGTTCTTATTTAAATCAAAACCACAGCAGCCCTGGCAACCAGATATTCAGATTTGACACCTCACCAAGTTACCTGTGAACCTGGTAAGGCAAGCTAGGCAGGCAAGTAGTCCAAAAATACTTTACTGAAAATCCAAGAAGAAAAGGAATTAAAACAAAAATGGGGGCAGAGACAGAAAAAGTACAGGAAGGTTGATGGAAAATGCCTGAACTCAGCAGAGAAAAACTTGGATCCAATAATTAGAAATGCCCAGCAAGGGAAGCCAAGAAGCTGCCCCAGTACAACATGCATTTTCACTGGCACTTGTCACATAAAGGGCCCAATCGTATTGGGGTTAATGTGGGCGGTACGCTCGTATCACCAGTGTACCTGTCGCACAAGGCACTGTAAAGCACCTCTAGTGCTGGCGAGAAGCTATTACTGCCGGTGCTGGGGTGACGCCACGGTGACACTGGCTCTGTGCGGGCTGGAGGGAGCTCTGTAATCCGGCAAGTGGTGAGTCCACCAGTTGCCGGCGGGATGGGTGGGAGGGTTCCAGGGTTGGGGGGGAGGAGAAGGGGGGACCAGCGGATACTCTTGCCACCGGATCCCTACCTCCATATGGGCTCTGCAGCTTTACACAGAGGGCCTTGTCTCTGCACCGGCTAAATAACCGGCAGACAGGCGAGTAGAACACTTGTCTACCCTGAGCCCTTACCACGGGGAAAGGAGACTAGCACCCCTTCCCCCTCGGGGCCTCCTGCGGCTGCCCGGCTGCTGTGGGATGCAGTGGCAGCCTCATGGCTACCGCTTAGCTCCCAGGTAGTCGGGCAGTTTAGGATTGGGATGTAAGGCTATAATCCTACACACACTTTCCTGGGAGTAAGCCCCATTGAACACAATGGATGGTGCTGTAAGTAAAGTTATGCACTGGCATTCAATAAAGAATATTAACAAGTATACTAAAATTGGAACGATACAGAGAAGAAGAATATTAACAAGGAGTTTGCTGCCCTTACTTATTACTACACATCGTGGGCGTTTTACCCCATTGGTTTCAAACAAAGAGTATTGCTCAAGCAACACAATTTATCCTCCCACGAACAAATAAGTCTATTTGTTACATTTCAGTAACAACACTAATTTTGACACTACAACCTTGTGATAATATAGAAGGATTAACAATTGACTAATGCAACATAATTCTATTATGGTGAAATTGCTATCTGCTGTTATTGAAGTGAAAGGCATATTTAAAAAAAAAATCTAAATAAATGAGGGAATATATGAGTTTCAAGGCAGCAAACGCACTTGTATTACAAAAATAATGAATGCAGTCAAACAAGAAAGGCAAAGGGTCAAACTACACATTAAAAGTCTTTCAGTTGCTTCTTCTAGAGCAGTGGTTCTCAAATATGCTAGCACCAGGACCCACAAAATAACAATTTGTCTGGGACCCACCAGAAGTGATGTCATGGCCGGAAGTGCTGTCATTGTCACACTAGAACCTGCTGCTTTACTATAATGTAGCAATAAGTTGGGATATTTCTCAGCCTTTTCCCAATAGCAAAATGAATCAAAGAGGGGGGAAAAGCCTATTTACAACATTGACACTAGCAAATTAACCATACAATCCTCCCTCTTTCCAGTTTCTTCCCATATCTTCCCATATTTTCAGTGATAGCTTCAGGTGGGTTGCTAGGGGCTACACAACCCACCTGAAATTAGTTCACGACCCACCTAGTGTGTCCCAACCCACAGTTTTAAATATACTGTTATAGGGAAAAGCAGCTTCAGAAGGGGGTGATTTAGAATGGAGAAAGACGGGGTATCTCTACCAACATGTACCTGGAGCTCTTCCTAATTCAGCAGAGGCACCTTTGAAGTGGAAGATATAGATATCTTACCACTTTCTCTATTCATCCCAAATGTCTATCTGTACACACACACTCACGTGTGTGTGTGTGTATGTGTGTGTGTGCGCGCGCGCGCACGCGCATGCACATGCGCGTGCGTGTGTGTGCGTGAGTCAGAGAGAGAGAGAGAGAGAGAGAGAGAGCGCTTAGGGAACAATGTCTTAAATCCTTTTGCAATGTAAACAGTTTTGATAACTTGTTTTGGTTGAAAAGCAGGATGCAAATATTTTAAACCCAAACTGTGGGTCACTGGCCTGTGTGGAGTAGGTCACAAGACCATGTGCAGTGAGCCCAATGCGGTGCTTTTCATAGTGCCCCAATGCCTTATTGGGAGGCCTCAGAAGCTGCTTCCAGGTTGCACCAGGTCCACGACCCACTTTATTGGCCTCTGTGGGTCTCAGAATGGCCCATGGAAGTGACCGGAAGTGACTTCCAGTTTGCATACACAACTTCCAGCTGTTGCTGGAAGTCTCTTCCTGTTGGTGTATTGTCACTAAGTTCCACCCATACCGATTTATGACAGCAGAGTCTGGTCTAGCTGAGAAACTTTCCAGATTTTCCCTTTCGCTCACACTCCATTCATGTTACCTCTCATTACTGAGAGTAATGTGGTGCTTTTTCAAGCTTTGATGAAGTACAGTAATTCATTTAAGCTGGGTGTCACTGGTGCCAAGCAGCCTCATTTCATTTAAGTAAAGGCAATTTAAATCATTATTTAAATCATCGAGAGAAAAGGGCGATTTACAACAATTAATCAATCAAGTTTCCCGTTTTCTAAATCATGTATTTCCTGCACAAGCTTGTTATACTAATTGGTTTCTAGATCAATTCAAAATGTATTATATTGCAACTAAGAAGAGTTTTATGTTCTAACTTGGGGCAATAATCCAAACCTCTGGATATGAAGCACACATGCCTCATGATCTACAGAAAGTGTGTGTGCGCACACGCACACAAACTGAGCAAGATAACTCATTTGAAATGATTACAATCATTACAATCTTACAATCCTATATACACCTGCCAGGGATAATGAGCCTGCTGGATACAGTACAACTTATTCCTGCGTTAAAACACGCAACAACTTTCCAAAACCAAATAGCAAGTCCAGTTAAGCCTGGGCATTGCTTGAGGTAACTAAGAGCACAATCCTAACCTTAAGTTAGGCCGGCATAGTAAGGTCAGCAAAGTTTGGCCGGCACAAGGGACCCTGTAAAGTGTGTTTGGACCACTCTTGGAGTCAGGGAGGATGGCGCACGTCTATGTACCATTCCAAGAGTGGTCCAAACATGCTTTACAGTGTCGAGTGGTCCGAACATGCTTAACTGTGCCAGTCTAACTCAAGGTAAGGATTGTGCCCTTAGAGCGCAATCCTATGCATCTTCTTAATTTGGGGGGGGGGGGAATTTCCCATCCTGACTTTCCAGAAACTCTACGTTTCTTTCTCTTTTTTAAATGTAAAAGGTTCATTTTCCAGTGCAGCACAGGGGAATCATTTAACAGTTGCACTTAGAAGAAAGGCAAAGGAAGGCACCAGTTATGCTAACTCAGACCCAAATCCTAACCAACTTTCCAGGACTGACTTAATTGTGCCAATGGGGCACAGTTTGGACTGTGCGTTTGGACCACTCTCAGAGTCAGAGAGGATGCTGCACGTCTGTGTACTGGCCTCTCTAAATCCAAGAGTGGTCCAAATATACCTCACGGTCTCCTTTGTGCCAGCCAAACTTTGCAGGCCTAACTTGTGCAGGCCTAATTCCTGGTTAGGATTGCACTCTTAATGCCTCCACTACTCTCTACCTCCTGTGTACACGTACCTCTCTATTGCCATCATAGGCCTTACCTCCTCTCCCACTGGCTAATTTTTAAAACTGACCCAGGGTGGGGGGCATGGGAAAGATCCTTCCTACATCAGTTCTGAACAAGCATTGGCAGAACAGAAGGTAAGATGCAGACTATCTTCTTTCCCATAGCCTGGGCCATATTATTCATAAGGCTGACTATGCTGAGGCCTAGGGGCCCTATAGGGAGTTGGGGTCCATCAATTCTTAAAATAAAAATTGTGTTCAAAATATCACAATATTGAACAACTATACCCCCAAAATGTACTTTCCTGAAGAGTTCTACTAGCACAATAAAATATTTTAAAAAATGTGAATGGAGTTCTTCAGAAGATCTTCAAAATGGATATAGGGCTATGTACTGCTGTCTATTACCTACTGTACCAGGGTCGGAGGGCGCCCCCAAAACTTGAAAGCCTAGGGACATGGCCATGGGTTAATACGGCCCTGCCTATAGCATTCCAGAAAGGAAGATCATCAGGCAAAGTATCACAGTGGTTCCTGCCATCATTTCCAGCTCTGCAGCTTTGCCTCTTGACAGCAACATTGGAGGAGAAGTCACCATCAATCAATCAATCAATCAATAGTATTTTTACACCGCTTTTCAACACAAGTTCACAAAGCAGTTTACAGGCAAATAATAATAACGAAGTTAAATGGCTCCCTGTCCCAAAAGGGCTCACAATCTAAAAAAACAAAACAATGCAGACCACCAGCAGCAGCAGCCACGAGAAAGGACACTGCGCAGGGGTGAAGAGGGACAATTACTCTCCCCCTGCTCAATATAAGAGGAGCACCACTTGAAAAAGTGCCTCTTGTCCAGTTAGCAGGGGTTAATTCCCACCTTCCTGCTCGCTTTCCAAGGAAAAGGAGTCAAGAGATGGCCAAGCAGCAGCTGGGTGATGCAGCAGACTGGGAGAAGTGACAGGTGTGTATTGGGTGCAAGTGTATGTGCTGCCACCAGTTTGCCCCTTTCCCCAGCCTGTCACTTGAGGTGAGTGCTCCAGCCACACTCATGCTCCAGGCTGCCCCCGCCAAGGAGCAGTAGTCAAACACAATTTTCTCACTAAGAGCCAGAGGTGAATCTAAGGGGGGGGGGCAAATCTGTAAGTTTTGCAAGAAGCCTTACCTTGCAGTGGAAAACACACCTCTCCTGCACTGTTCTAGCAAATCTTCACAGGGAACAGCAACATCTTGGCATTGCTTACTGGCTACAGCAGCAAGGGAGAGGAGGGATTTACATGTCAGGGTAAGGCTTCTTGCAAAACTTACAGATTTGCCCCCCCCTTAGATCAGCCTCTGCTAAGAGCACAATCCTAACCTGGAGTTAGGCCAGCACAGTTAGGCCAGCACAGTTTGGCTGGCACAAGGGTCACCATAAAGTGTGTTTGGACCACGCTCCAAGTCAGGGAGGATGGCGCACATCTGTGTTCTGGCCCCTTTGACTACGAGAGTGGTCCAAACATACTTTACGGCGTCCCTTGTGCCAGCCAAACTTTGCTGGCTTAACTGTGCCTGCCTAGCTCCAGGTTAGGTTTGCGTTCTAAATCTGAATCAGACCAGACTATTCAGTACAGGGCTGGGGATGTAGTTTTAAGACACTGTAACTAAAAGATTTAACATGTTTGGTTGTATTACATTAAGATTCCATTGCAAGCCTGCTTTAAAAAAAAATCAGTTTGTTTTAAAAAGAAAAATGACACAACTTCAGTCTGCATTTTAAGTTTTTTTTTTTAATAAAAAAAAATTTCTAGCCACTCTGGTGCCAATTTGGGAAGCTATTTCAAAATGATTTGTCAGATGATAGAACAGCAAACCAGCAAACTAGCTTGGTGCCATATGCTGAGTGGTCCAGAGGACCCCCCCCCCCTCCAAGGTCAGGGTGTCTTGGGGACAGAAAAGGAAGTGGCCCTCTTCCAGAAAGCTGACTGACCTGTGGCATCTGATCATGGGAAAAAGTGAAATTGTATGCAGAAGAAGTAAGCAGAGGTCATTACCCAAAAGCAGTCCAGTTAGGTAAGACAGATGCAAAAATAGAAGCTGGTAACTAATGATGGGACAGAGAAGAAGGGAAATGTTCTTGTGAGGCCAAGCAAAGCTGACACAAGCAATGGCAGACAAAAGAATTACAGGCATGCCCGGGTATCTGCTGCGGTTCTGTTCCAGACCCCACCATGGATACCTGAAACCATGGATACTGGGGACGCCTTTTTACAAATAGGGGAACATCAGTGGTTTTGCTACAACAAGGCAAAAAAGAGGTTTGTTCAATGTTCCCCAATTGTGTTAACAGGTGTCCCAGTATCCCTGGTATCTGTGGATAACTGAAGCAGTGGATACCGAATCAGTGGATACTGGGGCACGCCTGTATATTAGGAATAGATAAGGCATTGACTAGTGGAAAAGGGGTAGATAGCCTGTAAAGTTGGCTCAATAACCAGTAAATCAGGAGTCATATTGTTTCCAACAGAGATCCAGATGCTCAGGGTCAAAGCTGTAGCTTAGTCCAGCTCCTGGAAACACCATTAATCAGCACCTCTGACCTCAACTTATGCAGTTATCAAAGCCATTCACCCTGTTTCTCAGGAGCTGGGAAGGGGCTCATTTCCTTGCTTGAAGTCTGGAATTGTATTGCTTTTGAAATGTCACAAACGGGTGAACTGAATGCAAGACAGGGAGTAATCAACATTTCAAATAACTTTGCTTCAATTTCTATTATGCTGGGGAAAACATAAGACAACTAACCATGTTGTAGGCTTCCTCCATTGCTCCTATTACTTCTTTTCTCCTCTGTGCAATTTTGTGCCTCTACCCTGGTTTGTATCAGATTTTCCGTGGTCTGATATAGTCAGTCTAAAAAAAACTATACAGCGTCTTAAAAAAAAAAAACTTAAACCACTGCCTATATTGTTTGCTGGTCCTGAAAGTCCAATCAGGTGTAGAAATTAAGCTTATCATTTTTCTCTGTCTTCACTCTATATTGCATTGCCTTGCCCTTGAAGGCAGTCAGTCCTCCTTCCAAGTGAGAGCTGATAACACTGGCAGTGTGTACTGAATAAGCCTGCAATGCTTCTGATCTACCAGTTCTGTCAATGCACGAACATTAGCGCCACTGTTTAAGAAAATGGAATAAGAGAAAAGTAGCTAGCTGGAGTAATGGAACAACATACGGTTTTGTATCAAAATTCTGTAATGAAGACACTAATCAGGAAGCAAATCAGATTTTTCACACAGTACACTAGCCAACTAATTGGGGGTAAGGGAAGGAGAGAGAAACAACCAGAACAGATGGGACACCGAAGCTCGCCTAAAATGCAAATTTATTCAAGATCTAAAAACGCTAATAAGGAAAACAGCAGAGCAGAACAAGGAAATAAAAAGCCCAGTATGCTATTCTAAAAGTCCATTCTCTGGTTTTTTCTTTCTTACGCAGTCAAGAGTTGATTCAAATAATTAACTGCAGGTGTATTTCATAATTATTACTTCTTTCTAAATAGCATCCAAGCTTAAGGATCTTCCAATACAAATAGAACTATGGCTCAGATCAGTGGGTGCACTGATTTCCATTGTGACACAAAGAGAGGGCAGTTACACCAACAGCAGAGGCACATTCACCTGGAAGGTGTCTGTCCCCTTGGTACACAGGTAGCACAGGCAGGACCACCGGGGGGGGGAAGCTAATACATAGCACTATGCAGAAAACCAGCCTGGCCAACTGCATAGCAGGCTCACATACAGTCCTGTGCTACCTCAGCCTTCGGTTAAAAAAAAAGTACACACATCAGCTTCTTCAGTTCTCCCCACCCCACCCCAACACACATCTCTTTACACCACACAGAAGTGATCCAATAGAACATTTTTCAGCCCATGGCTACAGCAGCAAACAACTCTGTCTTCTTGCCGCCTCTGATGCAGAAAGCATCAAGAATATATTTGATTAATTGCAGCAAGGGCAGTAATTGAGTTTGTCAGGGAAAAGCAAGCCTGTTTTGTTCACTTAATGTAGTAGTAGCTGAAACCGGCAACACTATCACCAAAGACAAAAGCAGACGTATGATCTTAGCTGACACTATCTCTTGTCTCAAGTTTATGATGTAAACAACAAACCACCAGATAATGCCGTGCAATCATCACACACGCTTTAAGAGTGTGACTGAAGCACATATCCAGGGATGGAATTCATGATTTATGCCTGGGGTGGCCAAATCGCGGCTCGCAAGCCACATGCAGCTCTTCGACACATAATTGTGCAGTTCACAGAAATACGTTGGCTGAACGCCTTTATGCATCACAAATATCATAAAAAGTAAATAGGAAATATTTAAGCTTTATAATTATTTACTAGGTACAAACTGACAGAGCAATCCTATGAAGTGTGCAGCATCAATGCAATGTGGTTACTTCGGCGCTAAGGCAACGGGACTGGCACTGCAGGCGGTTGAAGCCAGCTGGTGCAGGGGAGGCACCATGTTGGGACGGGGGAGGGAGTGGGCAGGGGGAGGACGGTTCTGGGTGGGCCATGGGCAGGTGGGCAGGTGTGCCAGCTCAGGAGGGGAGTGGGCTTGGGATTTGGCCATAAGGCTGAACCCTAAGCCCATCCAGGAAGCCGTGTGGCCCCAGTTCAGGCTGCATGGTCTCCTCGGATCTGCGCCTGCTAAATGTTTAGCAGGCGCAGATCCGAGTAGCACATAGGGGAGGGAGGCTAGTGCATCCCCTATGGAAAGGGCATGAATGTGCCCTTGCCACAGGGAGGCTCCAGCCCCCCTGAAGCAGTGCTGGATACGGCGCAGGCCCATTGGCCTCACCATTCCAGCACTGTTTAGGATTGCGCACTGGATTAAAACGTAAGTTTACAGCCCAATCCAAGCTGCCTGACTGCCCAGAAGGCGGCTACTACTGCATCCCACAGCAGCCAGGCAGCTGCAGGAGGCACTGCTGGAAAAGGGGTCGTTCATCCCCTTTCCCCACAGTAAGGTTTCAGGGCGGGTGATGGGCCTCCTCAGGCCTGTGCTGGCTATTTAGCTGGTGCAGAAGTGAGGGCCTCCATGTAAGGACATGCGGCCTTACATAGAGGTTGGGAACTAGTGGCAAGCACCCCGCCCCCAGCTCCACCCCTCCCCCTACCCATAATGCCCTCATCGCTAGTGAGAGGCCAACTGACTTGCAGGGGAGCGGTGCTCCCTCTGGGGCTCCCATGGTTGATGGCGCCACGGCGCCACACCAGTGCTGGTGGTAGCAGCTTACTGCCAGCATTGGAGACCCTTTATGGCGCCTTGTGTGACACCAACGCAAGTGGCACACTCGTAATGCTCGCACTGAAGGGCTCTGGATTGGGCCCTTAATGTTCAGGGAGTAAATACCGTGTATTTAAGAATTTAAAAGCTAGCCCCAGTTTGAAAACCTTTGCCTTAAAGAATCACAGATTTCATTCCACATAAGCTCTGCATCAGAACTGGGCTCATAGTAATTTAAGAACGTAAGAAGACCCCACTTGATCAGACCAAAGGCTTATCTAGTCCAGCTTCCTGTATCCCACAGTGGCCCACCAGATGCTTCAGGAAGCACACAAGACAACAAGACGCCTTCATTCTGTGGCCACTCCCTTGCACCTGGCATTCTGAGGTAAATTCTGAGGTAAAAACACTGGTGGTCAGTCAAGATTCTCCACACTATTTCTCTTTGACAGCCGCCAGAACCAGATGCTCCTCTTCAGACATGTATTCATAGGAACAGCCCCACTGGATCAGGCTAAGAACCCATCTATTCCAGCTTTCTGTATCTCACAGTGGCCCACCAGATGCCTCAGGGAGCACACAAGACAACAAGATACCTGCATCCTGTTGCCACTCCCTCGGACCTGGCATTCTGAGATAGCCTACTTCTAAAACTAGCTGTTTGCACACACCCGTTACGGCCTATGACTGACTTTTAGGACTGAGGATTTAGGACTGAGTCATTTATTAGTAGAGCCATTAGAGGATGTGCCCCCCACTGGCAGTTCTCCCCACCACTGAAACATCAAAACAAAGTGTGTTCTAATGTATACTGCACCAGTAGAGTTAATTGACAGAATCCCGTCATCCATCCTCAATACCTCGGGCTATTAGAAGAATCTCACTTAACCCACTAATCATCCAGAGCCACGTTCCAGCTGGTTGGGCTTCTGGGAGGACGTCATTCCTCTTTTCAACTCCCTATTAAAAACACACAGGTGGTTCATTACCAGCTTTGTCTTAAATTTTACCCTCCACAAGAGCTGTCAAACTCAATTCGTCAATGTTGGGAAGGTGTCTCGGAACAATCAAACAAATAGTGCGAAGAAGGCCAAGAGATAATGCTGCATGGGTGCCAGGCCCCGACGGTCGCGGGTGCGAGGCGCGCGGCAAGTAGGGAGGGAAGAGGCCGGGGAACGCCGGCCTGGGAGCGCGGACCAGCTGCCACCAATCTGCAGGACGCAGCTGCAGCAAGAGGTGCTGATACTGCAGCGATAAAAGGGACTACTCGGACCGAGGAAGGGAAGGTCTACTTGGGAGAAACTGCGGCCGGAGGACGCCGCCACCAAGCTGAAGCAGGACGCTCCCCGCCAGTGGGGGGACGTGACGGGAGGCTGGCCCGTGATTGTCACCGGTCCAGCCCGTGGGTGTGAGGGACCTCGGAAAGACCCCGCTTCGACCCTCCCCTTCTTTTCCCTCGACCGCCGTCAGAGAGAGGGAGACCCCGACGCTGAAGTTGGGACAGCCGGGAGACGGCTACCTGCCGGGGCCGCGCAGTAAGGCAGTGACTTTGAGTTGACAGCGAGGACGGGCCGGGAGCCCCCCCTCTTTTGCTCAGACTTTTCGTTGGACTCTTGGGCCCTAGGGGCCAGACTTTTCAGTTGGACTTTGGGTCAGGACTTTACTGTTGAACCTTTGAGGGACGTCAGCCCGAGGGGTGAAGTTTTCAGTTGGGACATTTTGGGGAGGAGGGAATGAGGCGGCTCAGAGTGTAACGTCGGAAGGGGTGTGCTGGTCAATAAAGGAAGGGTCGACTCCACTTTTCTGTCTCCTGGTCGTGCTTGGTCGTGCTCACCACTATGTCCTCTGTGTTCCCCTTCTCCGTGCCCCTCCCAGAGTGGGGAGGAGTGGGCCGGGACGACAGAGACGTGACAACGGGTCTCCCAACCATCGAAGAAAGAGTGAAGAAAGAGATGGATGCAAAAAAACTTAAAACAGTCTTAAAACAGTTAAAGCAAAAATCAGAAACATATGCATATATAATGTAAAATGAGAGGAAGTTAGTATCTCACAACCTACAATGGGGGCACAGCTTTCAGGGCGCAATCCTAACTTGCACAGAAACAGGCAGACCTGTAGCCATGCGCTGCATTCTAACGCAAGTTAGGAGGAGGCTGCAGCTCACCACGGGGCCCTGGGCCAAGTCCCTGCCTGGCTGATGGGGCTCCTCGGATCCGCACCTGCTCTTAGCAGGCGCAAGTCCGAGCACCCTGCTGCAGCCCGGATCGGGCTGCATGGCCCGGGGAAGGGGTTTGGATCCAGCATAATGGGCCATTATCCAGCAGTTGAGTGTTACAAACACCAGGCCAGCTAAGTCAGATATGAAAATGCCAGATTTGTTCTCAGCTCAACAGCCTAGCCAGGGGAAGGAGAGAAGGAGCAGCTGAAGCCACCACAACATCCCAGGTACTCAATGCCGATCAAAGCATTGCTCCCAGCCTTCCTCAGAGGAGAGGACTTCACAATCAATCTACTGAAAAGCCCATTAGCATCAGAGGCTGCAGCACTGCTGAACTCTTCCCCAACGAGACCCCAACAGTTGTTGCAGATCCCGCAGGAAACAGTAGCCTGCATCCTGAGCGGCTCAGGTATGGGCTGTTAAGGGTCAATGCTGGTTCAAATGTCAGGATTTGATCAATCTACCCAGCAGTGAGTGTTCCTCTATCCCCCCACCAACCCGCAGCTACTCCTCTCCCAAGTTCTCTGTTGAAACATGGAAACTCAGGGGAAAGGAGGGGTACTAAGGAAGTGAACTAAAGGAAGGAAGGAAGGAAGGAAGGAAGGAAGGAAGGAAGGAAGGAAGGAA
>JAJKFI010034873.1:0-33234 GCA_029204185.1 Lerista edwardsae | reverse complement strand
ATCCTTCCTGACTCCGAGAGTAGTCCAAACATGCTTTATGGTGTCCCTTGTGCTGACCAAACTTCGCTGGTTTAGCTTATGCCGGCCTAACTCCAGTTTAGGATTGCACTCTAAAATAGATTGCTTTTCCAATTAGAAATAATACTGTGGCTGCATCTGCTCAGTCTATATCACCTATATCATCTACCTAGTATACCTTTAAAGCATTTAAAATTAATAAAAATGAGAACTTGGAATGAGAATGTAGAATAAAAACACATAGCACCGCAATTTGCTATTTTAATCAAGAATTTTGGGGAAAAAATATCAGCAAAAAAGCACATTTCTATTTATAAGCAAAATAATTGCAGGCATTCCCCAACATAAGTAAGCTCTGACTTACGTACATAATTTTGTAAGTTCATTTAGTTTGGGCATGCAAGAGGAGCCACCCACACTCACATTTCTATAATACTCGGTAAAGCTCACCACTTGCTTTTCTCATCACTTGCTGAGATCATTCCCAGTGTGCCCCATATTTTCCTCTTTCATTTAACTGAGGATTGGATCACAGCAATCTCACCCCTTCCTCCATGCAGGCTCTTTAAATGAAAGCGGAAATGCAGGGCGTTCTCAGAATGATCTCAGCTGACAGAGCAAAGTAAGCAACAAGCTGTACAGAGTAGCGTGGGTGGCTCCTCTTGCCTAGCACAGTTCTGAATTACAGAAGGTTGTCCAACTGTCCTTAACAGTTGAGGGAATGTTGCATGCCTTGGGGAACTGCTGTGCCATGTTATGCTGCAATTCTAACAGCAGTGCTAAGACTGCAATGGGGGAAAGAAAGAAAGAAAGAAAGAAAGAAAGAAAGAAAGAAAGAAAGAAAGAAAGAAAGAAAGAAAGAAAGAAAGAAAGAAAGAAAGAAAGAAAGAAAGAAAGAAAGAAAGAAAGAAAGAAAGAAGACAGGGACGAATGGAGCCCTGAGCGCGCCCATGACAGGGTGACGAAACCGTACCCCCAGCACATGGCCAGCCCCTGTGCAACACCCAGCCATGCCTCCCTGAGCCCAGAATAGCTCCATTTTGGAGCAGAATGAGCGCCAGGGAGGGCGGGTGGGCCACACAGTGTGCGGGTTCATCCGCGGACTCCACGCTATGGCGCCCCACCACTGCCAGCGCCCATGGCTCACGCCACCCCAGGCTATACCCTTCCTCTGCCTCTGGAGGAGGAGGAGGAGGAGGAGGAGGAGGAGGAGGAGAAGAAGAAGAAGAAACAACAACAACAACAACAACAACAACAACAACAACAACAACAACAACCTGAATAAGCGTAGTTGTGAGGCAGGGTGGAAGAGCCCATTTTCTGCTATACATACATCCCAGCAAAGCAAAAATTATACTGGATTCCTTACTGACTACTCAATATTATTATTATTATTAATATTCATTGGCTTTATACCCCGCCTTTCTGCTCCATATGAGGGCACCCAAGGCAGCTTACAACAAAGTAAAAGAATACAGGATAAAAATTTAAACGATGACAAGCGATTAAAAACAGCAGACCCCAATGGATCTTACCATCATTACAATTAAAGGTTAAAAATTAAAATTAAACATTAAAATTAAACTAAAATGCCGGCCCAATATGTGAGCAACTAATAAAATGCCTCCCTCAATAGAAATGTCTTAAGCCCCTGCCAAAAGATTGCTAGTGATTGCTAGTTCTTAATTCTAAGGAGAGGGTACTCCACAATCGTGGGGCCACCACTGAAAAGGCCCTATTTATGGCCATCATCCCCCTCACCTCACCTGGCGTCGGCACTGTCAACAGGGCCCCCCCCCCCAGATGACCTAAGAGCATGGGTAGGATTATTAACTCCTGTGTGCTCTCCCACTCCTTAAAAAGCACAGAACCCACCCTGAATCATGCTTTTTTTTGCAAGTCTGCTGCTTGCAAAAAAAACACCCCATTTTAAAAGTGGAGGAGGGCTCGACAGCAAAACATCATCTCCTTCCTTCAGAGCAAGGGAAGAATTGCCAGGTTCACAGAATTAGATTCTCTGAGTATGTTTTTCCAGACATTATACCCTGAGAGAGAGAGAGGTTTTAATAAAATATTCCCCATTGTCTTATAAAGGTCTTAGTCAATATCATATTTGTCAGCATCCAACCGAAAGAGCCGCAGGTAGCGCCATAACTAACATACAGATGCTGTACTTGAAGAGATAATTTAACATACTCACGGAACCAAGCTCTGCGTGGCTTGGTTCCTGTGGATGCAACAGGAGAGGTAAGAAGCTCAAAACAAAATTTTTATTCTAGTCTGAGCCTACATCATGGATTCTGCAAAAACACCGTGATACACCGATTCAAAGATAAAATTGCAAGCAGGCTTTTCAAATGTGCCTGTAGTTAAAACGTGAGTGGCTTTTTTTTTAAAGCCATAAAGCAAAGTCTATCTTGCAGAGAATGTAAAACATTACTGTTGAAGCTTCAGAGCAAACAACTAGCAATTCTAAGGGGGGGAGTAGGCTTATACTTCCTTTACATGACAGAGAAATCACATTTTTAAGGGAGGGAGCTTCTTATGCATGCAAAGATTTGAGGCACTGCTAAAGAATGATTGACAGTGCATCTTAAGTTGGCACACTGTCTGAAGCAGCCGTTCCTGTGCCAGTGGAGGATGTCACCAATGTGCCATAAGGCATGTCGGAACACCTGGAGAGTAGACAGCGCTGGTGGGGAGGCCTGTGCAACCCCACCAATGCTGCATCCAGTCCGCCACATGAGTCAGGTTCATGCCAGGCAGTGGAAGTTCTTCTCAGGTGCAGAGAAGAGCAACAAAGACGATCAGGGGGCTAGAACACAAGTCCTATGAGGAAAGGTTGAGGGAACTTGGTCTGCTTAGCTTGGAGAAGAGAAGGCTGAGAGGGGTTATGATAGCACTCTTCAAATATATGAAGGGCCGTCATAAGGAAGAAGGGAAAAATTTTTCTCACCTGCCTTTGACAGTAGAACCAGGTCCAATGGGTACAAACTGCAAGAGAGGAGATTCTGGTTGGACACCAGGAAGAATTTCTTGACAATAAGGGCGGTTCGACAGTGGAACAGATTGCAAAGGGAGGTGGTGGATTTCACTGGAGATCTTCAAGCAGAGGCTTGACAGGTAACTGGAGATGCTCTAGGAGGATTTCCTGCTACAGGCAGGTGGCTGGACTAGGTGACCTTGTAGAGACCTTCCAACTCTATGATTCTAAATGTGTAGGAAGGGTGACAGGGAAGGGGCTTTTTATGGCAAGGAAAGGCAGAATAAGGGTGGATCAAGAATGTTAAATACCTGGATAGGCCATGACGTCACATTCTTGAAGCCGTGGACTTACTAAAATGGCTGACTCAGATCATTGCCGTGAAGGAGGAGGATTGCCGCCGGAGGGGCTCTCTCGCTCGCACGGCGCGCGTGTAAAAGTTAATTTCAACGTCTTTAAGCATGCCTGCGTGTTCTGCATACGGGTGTGCGAATCGCTGAACGAAAAATGGGACTTAATTTCCACGGAAAGATTCATGTATTCACATTACATCGGCTCAATAAAACGACCGGTAATATTTTCGAAATTCTGAACATTAACAGACATTTTTTTAATGGGGCATGGCCGTTTTATTCCTGCTTGTGTAGATTTCAAAAAATAAGTCTGTCAAAACAGTGCAATCTGAGTTAAAATAGACAGCATTTCGTCCGGTGTGTTCAGTAATATAATTACGCGGAATTAAACCTTGGAATTGCATATTAACTCATAATATGGTTACCACTGATGTTTCTCCACGATCACACGTTGTTATTTTGGTAAGTTTTTACTTCAGGAGTAAACGATTCAGCCCTAAGCATCATGTGAAAACCCATTGGAAATGCTTGGAATGAGCAATGTTTTGGACTTACTGTCATGGCCGCTAAGCCCGTCCACTGGAGTCAATTCATTCCCATTCATTCTAAAGGGAGGGCCTGGCCCTGGGGTGGATCAAGTCTGGAGAGAGGATGGGGTCAGTAGAGGCCTCCTCCACCGTGTCCTAACCACCTTCCAGGACCTCCCGGCATTACCCTGGGCCACTTGAGCCAGCTAGATACCTGGCAGAGATCTGAGTAGCCCCATAGGGCAGGCTGGGGCATTTACCCCACATTTAAATGGGGCATTTAAATGGGGCATTTACCTCTTTACCCCAAGGATATCTCCAGCCTGCCCAAAGCTGGTTGCATCAGAGGCCATGTGGCTCCACAGTGCTAGCACAATGTGGTATTGGCCTGCTTAAATAATTTCTTACCGATAAATGGAGAAGATAGTAGCCTATGAAATATTACAATAAATGCAATATATATAAACTGAGATTCTGGGGGCAATGGAAAAATAAACCAATATTCTGAAACACTATCGGAGCTTTCAGGGTGCTCCTTATGAAGTTTGGGTTTACCATCTCATTTCTTTTGTGAGTTTTAAATACTATCTTCTGGAATAAAAATACAGAAACTTATTGCAAAAAGGAACATTTTAATGATTTCAAAGTCACGACCACGTCAAAGAGAAAGGGAGAACAAGAAAGAATATATAAGAGCTTCATTTGCCTCTTTATGAATACAGCTGGAACATAAAAAAGAGGAATTGTCAAGTATTCACATTTTCAAACAGCTTCTGCTAATGTTCAGAAAATGTCATTAATGAAAGTTTGAGGCCTCTTTGGTGAGGCTCCTGAGAGCACAGTCCTGTTTTCCTGTAGGCTTCTTGTCTGACCTTGAGCATCTCACTTGATGATCTGTGCCACAATTCCCTCTCTGCAAAACAGAAAATGGAGTAACTAGTATTTTTCTCCCTGCTGCTTTCATCTTCTTTGTCTTGTTAAATTGCAGATTCAACAGGACACAGTTTCAAGTTCTTTACCGTTTGATGGAGTGTCTCAAAAGCCGTTCCCCTGAAAAATTAACACTAATGAATGACAGAGAGAGAGAGAGAGGGAGAGAGAGAGAGAGAGCATCAGTTTTGCACAGGCTATCTACTAAAGCAATGGTATTCAAATGTTTAGACCGGGACCCACTTTTTAGAATGGCACTCATGTTGGGACCCACCGGAAATGATGTCATTAACCTGGAAATGATGTTGCAGCTGGAAGTGACATAATCAAGCAGGAAGTGCTGTCATTGTAACATAATTAAATGACACTCCTGAAATGCAAATTGGCATTCTTGGACTGCAGCAATTATACAATCATGAAACATCCCTGACAGAAAGCAAGATGAGGACAAAATAGTATGTAAAAGCACTGAACTAAAAACAATTTTTTTAAAAACCCTCACTTGAAAATTCAAACTGTTAAAACTCACAAAAGGAATATCACAAGAGTAATGTCTGCAGTTTCAAAGAAGGCTGCTCCCAGCTTTCCATGATCCAGGCTGCAAGATGGCTGCTCCCAGCTTTCCGTGACATAAGGTCGCGACCCACCAAGTGGGTCCCGACCCACAGTTTGAATAATACTGTGTTAAAGTTTAGGATAGATCTTTTAAAGGTACAAAACAAAATGCAACAATGCAAGGGACGTGCGCAGAAGCTAGGGTGGTACACTTAGCAGCCTGACGTTTCAACTTGCAAATATGTTTCCAAGGAAAACACACATATCTAATTTCTGTCCTAGGAAAAGCTGCTGTCTGCCACACACAAGCAACACCCTCTAAGGCACTAGACAACGGTTTTAACAGTACAATATTTAATATTCTTGAAAGATGGAGTATGTGAAAAAAACGGTATCTCAAAAGCAGGACCAGAGTTGCTAAAAAAAACAACAACCCCAATTTAAAAGAGGCACGTACTGAATTAATAGTTGAAGGCCTATTTTGTTCTTAATTATCTTGCCAGGACCAAAAAAAACCTTCTAGTGCACAACCTTGACTTATTTTATATTTACTCTTACCCATGATTCACTCCAAGCTTTCTTTTTGTAATATTATTTCTTTATAAAAGCGAGTCATACTCGAAAAATTTACCTAGATGGCTATATTCAAGCAGGAAATCCCATGCCTGTTCAAACTGAATTTCAAGGAGTCTTCTGAGGATTAGCATACATTATTTTATACAGGTTGAGTATCCATTATCCAAACTGCTTGAGATGGGGAAGTCACCGGATTTTGGAACAGTTGCATAAATATAATGAGAAATGCTTCCCCTTGCTCTTCTTACTGTTACCTATTTGGATGTCTGCTGGCCTCTAACGTTTTTCAACAATGGCACACACCATAGAGCAGAGAATAGAACTTACAGCCTGTAGCTGGAATGAGAACGAGACCTCCTTTCTATAGAAAGTTTTTAAAAAGTCTTGGACAAAGGTGTCTGGATTTCGGAATGGTCTGGATTTTGGATGTGTGGATAATGGATCATCTGAATGCTTTGTAAGGCTGTAGATTCTAAGAGCCCAATTCCAGGCTGCCCAGGCCCCATAGGAGCAGTGGTAGTAAAAATAACTACTGCTGCATCCTATAGGATCTTTCCCATAGGGAGAGCTGCAGACTCTGCAATGGGAGGTCTCTGCCAGTGGAGACTCGAGCAGCCCTGTATTGGGCTGCCCAGCCTGATATGGGGGTTGAGGATCCAGCAGTAGAAGTCATCGCTGCTCCACACCTTAGCTGAGCCCCTCCCTACCTCCCACTGCCCTGCTGGGCCTTACCACTGGCCAGAGCTGCTGGAGCGCTGTCTGTCCACACTTCCCGCGCTGGGGCACAGTGGGAACTGACGCAGCCTCAGCACAGGCACGACCTACTCTTCAGGTGCTGTAAATGTACTGTACAGCACATTTATGATGCCCAGAGCCAGAGGCGTAGCTAAAGAAATGCAGGAGGCTGCGATTGCACCGGGCAATAGGCTTTAGGGGGGCAACAAGCTGAGATTGATATTAATGGCCAAAATTGTGGAAACCTTTGTATGATTGAATAATACCATCATGTTATATATCATTGGAAAGGTAACTTAATGCAAAAATGCAATGAAACAAACCAAAATGTAATATCCTTATTGTATCAAAGGTTATGGCCAAAAAAACAAAGAAAACGACAATGCACATGTGACATCACTTCCTGTTGTGACATCACTTCCAGGGTAACCTTTTACCTTCTGCACTGGGCTACACTTTAATTAGCTACACCCCTGCCCAGAGCTGGAGTTATGCACATACCACTGTTGTGATGGCCCATAGGATTGGGACATCAATCTAAAACTGTGAATTTTAGAAGTAGGGCAGAACATTTAGAAATTTAGAGCAGTTCTAAACTAAGTTTAGAACACTTAGGGTGCAATCCTAACCTGGAGTTAGGCTGGCACAGTTAGGCCAGCAAAGGTTGGCTAGCGCAAGGGCCACTGTAAAGCGCATTTGGACCACTCTCTGAGTCAGAGGGGATGGCGCACATCTGTGTGCTGGCCTCCCTGACTCAGAGAGTGGTCCAAACATATTTTATGGTGTCCCTTGTGCCAGCCAAATTTTGCTGGCCTAAATTGTGCCGGCCTAACTCCAGGTTAGGATTGCGCCCTTAGAAATACTTAGAACACTTAGAAGTAGGGCAGAACACTGCGTAAGGGCTCAGATATAATTCCTGATAACTCTAGATAAAGCATCTCAAGTTGCAGGGCTGCCTGAGATATGGACCACTACCATCCATTAGATTGGTAGACTCTGGGATGGATGAACCACGGACCTGACTCTGTCTAAGGCAGGCTCATGAGCACATAATTGTTGAGTTCCTGAGTTGTCCTCCATGAGTTCCTTCTGTTGTCCTGAGACCCTGGTCTGATTTTGGATCACCCAGTGCTTACACTATTCACAGACTATAAATTACATTTAGCATGTGGTGGTATCATCCATTTCTTTTACTATAGTGTAACAACCGTGTAGGAATGCACCTTGGACAGGGTGAGAAAGTAGAAGGAATTTAATCTATCTCTGTGCTGTTTGCCCACCACAAAATGGCTAGTTAGCAAATGGCATTTTTAGGGTTAACTGAAGAGTTTGGAGGAGCCATTTTCAGCAGGAAAACAGCACAGAGGTGAAGGCTTAAATGCTTTCTGTCTCTGTGCCATGACTCAACACAGCTATTACACTAAAAGAAAATAACCAATCAGGACCAACATGTAAAATCTAGATCAGACTGCAGATCCTCAGAAATTGGCACTACACTTAGCAAGATGGTTAAGATATTTATGGCTAAGTCCACCAGAAATTTCAATGGCTCACTCAGCTCCGCTTTAGCATGCATTTGTTCACTTTCACTCTCGTCTGCAAAATTGTTCCCTACACTGCCACCAGTTACGCACAGCGGCGGCATTCAGCCGGTACGCTGGGCGGGACTTACCTTTGAGCGGCAGTCTGCCCGTTGCATAACGGCGCTTTCCCGCCGGGGTGGGCGGGAAAGCGGCGGAACATGCCGTTACACAACAGGCGGACTGCCGCTCAAAGGTAAGTCCCGCCCAGCGTACCGGCTGAATGCCGCCGCTGGTTACGCAGCCATGCATATATACTCATGCATGTCTGTGCATGCAGCACCTTCTGAACCTGACTTGTTATAATTAAATAAATAAATTTATATCCCTCCTTTCTGCCCCATATTGGTGCATACTGATGAAAGACTCATGCCACAATTAATGTATTAGGCTCTAAGAAGCCAAAAGATTTTGGGTTGGTTTGTTATCCTGCAACAGACCAAAACAATCAATCAATCAGAACAAAACAATCAATTAATGCTCTATAATCAGACTATACTGGGATACTCCTTGTTCCTGGCTCCTTTGGATGCAGTGACAGCTAATGCCTTATAATGGCTTCAGCTCGTCTGCCAGTTGCAATCTTTCTTTGAAAGGTCTGAGGTGACCCTGCCCTGGTCATATCCAGAGACGGGCAGCCCAATCCTAAGTAAGGCCGACATAGTAAGGCCGACATAACAGGGTTGTACTTGTATCCTAAAGCCCATTAGGAGGCAGCAGCAATGAACTGCAGGCCAAGGGGAGGTTTTCCCCTTACATTCGCATAAGCCCCAGTCATCCCAATGGGGCTGCTCAGATCTGTGCCTGCTGTTTTCCAGGCACAGGTGCACATGTACAGGAGCGGCCTGAATCAGGGCCTCCCTGGCTGGGGACGGTATTTAGGATTTGGCACTAGGGCCGTCCGGCATCACAACCCCTGTCTCCACCCACTGCGCCACCCAGTAACGCTCCCAGCACGCCTCTGCAAGGCCCTCGGCAAGGCCCAGTGCCGCCCACGCACTGCTGACACTCGGCCAGCATTGCTGGTGGTTGCGGGGACACCCGAGCGTTGGCACTGCTACTTGTGCTGGTCCAGCGCCGTACCGCCATGCAGTGATGTCATGCAGGGGGTACCCGGGGGTACACGAGTACTGGTTTCTAGGATTACAGCTGGCCCTGCCCATTCGCCCGCCCACTTGTCGACTCCGCCCTCTGCAACGTTTGAATTTCCTGCATGTTTGAGTTGCCTGCATGTTCTCAGAGCCAGGCAGGCAGCGAGCGGAGCCTTTCCTTTCCTTGCCACTGAAAAACGAGTTGCTCTGGGGTTTTAACCTGATGCCAGGCCTCCTTAACATGTTCTGGGGGTGCTGTGGAATACTGTTGCAACTGTTGGGTCAGTTTAAAATCACCTGAGGCCTCAAAAAGGGCTTTTTTCATGTCACTTCCTGCTACGACATCACTTCTGGCTTATGACGTCACTTCTGGTGGGCGGGTCCCGATTTAATCATTCTTAAATCATTCTTAAATCATTTAGATGACACCACTGCTGCCATGGCTAATGCGCTTGATGGCACGTTTGCAACAGCATTCGGCCAGTGCAAGAGCACAGCGCCGGTGCAACGGGGGCATAGGATTGCGCTCTGAAGTACTGTATTGTGCATCTTCAATGTGGGAATGACTTCAAAGAACATCCAAAAGCATCTGTTTGTGCAGAATCCCATAGCCTGAGTTATGGACTATGGACTGCTCATTGGGAGTGTATCACCCCAGTTGACTAGAACCTACATTGCCCATCGATTTGTTTCCATGCACAATTCAAGTGCTGATTCTTACCGTGCAAGGCTTAAATGGTTTGCGATATGGGTACTGGAAGGCCTGTCTTCTCCTAACATGTGCCTTCCTGTACACTTGATTCAGCAACTGAGAACCTGCTGTGTATGTCTTTATTAACCCCTTTAACCCCTGCTAACTGGACAAGAGGCACTTTTTCAAGTGGTGCTCCTCTTATATTGAGCAGCGGGAGAATAATTGTGGCTTTCTAGTGGCTGTAGCTGGTGGTGGTCTGCATTTTTTTTTAGATTGTGAGCCCTTTTGGGACAGGGAGCCATTTAACTTCATTATTATTATTTGCCTGTAAACCGCTTTGTGAACTTGTATTGAAAAGCAGTATAAAAATACTATTGATTGATTATCTGGTGGATATCCAAAAGGGTCTTTTGAGTCGTGGCTCCAAACGTGTAGAGGACTGTTTGGTCCATGGTTCTTGAGATGCCAAGTTTTTTTAAAAAAAATGCTGTTGGGACTGGTTGATGCTTTTTAAACTATCCCTATCTCATTTTGTTATTTGCTTCCAGTTCTTTTTTTCCTTGACTTTGGTGATTCATTTTTATTGCAGTTCCATGAACTTTGTCTTTAGTTTATTGTTGCAAGCTGCCTTGATTTTGCATCTGCAACCATGTGTTTTTATTTAATGGTGTTTTTTTTTTAAAATCAGAGTATAACTTCTTCAAATAAAGTAAATGAGCCTCATATTCTTCTTTGGTCCCTGCTACTCCTTAGTACCAAGGGCAACTGTACTGCAGAAATCTGTAAAGTTCCTTCCCATCTCCTGCTGCAGCTGCTCCCTACAATATTATGCATTAGAGGATGTTGTCCAAAAAAAGGCCCCCTAGAGCAAAGTTGGGACCTAGCACATTTCAATGAAAAACTAATCTTGAAACCTGAAAAGCAATTATTCGCATGCCTCTCAAACACAAACATATAGCAGTTTATATAAATGCACACAAAGAGGCACTGGGGAAGGGCCTTTCATATTTCCATTGTGCAGTTCTATCGACTCCTTGCAGTTAACAAGATTTCAGAGAGAGATACAGGCACGGCAGACGAGTTGGTGGTGGCATCGCCATTTCCCATAAGCAAAGCACAGTGATCAATTCAGGCAGTGAAATTAAATTTCCCTACACAATAAAGGCATCCAGAAACTTTTCAGGGTCATGCTATAAATGTGGAATTGTAGCACTTATATACACGGTCTTCTCTTGAGAACCCATGGCCAATTCGGAGCTTGTAGCTCAATCCAATTAATTTCCTCCTTCCTTCAGATTCTTCCAAAAAGAGCAGTTCTGCAGAACTCCAGCATTAGGTACCAGCACTTGCACAATTAAACATTGTCACCTGAGTACTCATTTGACTCCTTATTAAGTGATCACAGGCAAAGTATTGTATGAAACCAGGAAAACCCTTGAACAGGTGGCAGTTGAAGGCAGGGTTCTTTTCATCCCATCCTGAAAGTCAAGACCAAGGTATGGATAGATGCAGACACCATTTATAGCAGGTTCTTCTTGCCCTGCTCTGTAATCGGTTTAGAAGATGCATACGTTGCTCAATTTTAAATGACTTTTGAAATTGTCTTCGTTACCCTCTAAAGTAGTGATGGGTGAAAACTCCACACCTAATCTCAATTTGGGATAACCCCAAATTTTATGAATTTCTCTCAAGAGTTATCTGAAAGCTCAGAAAGGGAGGCTAAGGGCAGAGGTGGAGGGAGGGTGCTGCGGGGGGGGGGGCAAGCGCGGGAGGGATAGAGTCGATAGAGGGATGTTCTTTTCCCTCTCTCACAATACCAGAACCAGGGGGCATCCACTGAAATTGAGCGTTGGGAGAGTTAAAGCAGATAAAAGGAAATACCTTTTTACCCAGCAGGTAATTAAGCTATGGAACTCCTTGCCACAGGAGATGGTGATGGCATCTGGCCTAGATGCCTTTAAAAGGGGACTGGATGGATTTCTGGAGGAAAGGTCCATCGTGGGCTATAGGCCATGATGGGTTGGGCAACCTCCTTGCATTAATAGTAGGCTACTTCAGAATGCCAGGTGCAAGGGAGTGGCAACAGGATGCAAACATCTTGTTGTCCACTGAACTCCCTGAGGCATCTGGTGGGCCACTGTGAGATATGGGAAACTGGACTAGATGGACTTTTGGCCTGATCCAGTGGGGCTCTTCTTATGTTCTTATGCTGGCAGTAGCAAGGCGCAACAGTGTGGAAAAATCCATGCGTTTTTCGCCCCCCCCCACTGCCCTCCCTTATGCTTGGATCGCTCCTTAATGAGGTTATTCTGGGCACAGGGAGGCATGACCGGGTGACGCAAGAGGGTGCGGTGGCCACACTGGTGGCACGGTGATGTCGCCCCATCCCTAGGCACACTGCAAGTTGGGAATGGCTCTGGCTAAGGGAGCCTGCCAATCAAACCTCTGCTCTGCCTATTGCCATTTTTCATCCATTCCTCCCCTTCTGCAACCTTACCTTGTAAGGTAGTATAAAATAAATTCTTAGCAGGGAAGGCTGGGAATGGAAGAATGTTCATCTTTTAGGGCCTAGTTACATGTGCGCTTATCCATCGGGTCTAATTGTGCTATTAAGCTCACATGCAACTAGGCCCTAAAAGATGGTCAATCTTCTATTCTCAGCTGATGGGGTGTTGACTGCATCAAGGGAGGAACGTTTACTATCTTATCCATGCTGAGGTGTGGATAATGGTTGCATCCCCTATACTATTTTTAATGAATCATTTTTTTAAATATTTTTAAATGAAAAAAATTGATTGAAAGCCAATTGAATTTCTTTTTTTAAAATTTAAATTTAAACAACAACAAAACCCTGTTCACCTGAATGCTTTACAAGTTATTCTGGTAACCCAAGTAGAAGGCACAAAGATCCAAAAGAAAAAGAAAAAAGTTTCTAATTGCTTTAGCTACATCCCTCAAAAATTATACTACTGCATGGCAAATTTCTTTTTTTGTTTAAAGTGACATCAATTTTCTGCAATTACAACCAAGAGGCAGCTCACCTAAAGCCAGTAAGGTCCATGGTCAGGCAAAATATTATTTACCAGGAAACATTCATCTGATCCAGAATTTTCATATAAGAAATTGAAGTGTAGAAGTTCAAAGTTAGCTGAGGGCTTCTAGTGCAAGATTCCCCGCCCCCCAACCCCTCAAACGTGGACTTCTTACAAAACAGTCCATTACCTACTTTTGACAGCCGAAAAGGCAATTTATGCAACTGAGGTGCACAAGCAAGTCTGCAAAGTCGGTCTGATGCCGAAGAAATTAAAATGTAGAACCTTGAAGTCCTGATTGATACGGCGAATGGAAAACAGCGGCAAACTTGGCTGACTGTGCGAGACACTGGGCTTAAACAACACTGCATGTCAGTTTAATGAACATTTCAAGACATCACCACCGAGCAGCAGGAGCCTAGCAAGCAGTGGGAGATCTGTTAAAACTCTATTTATACTGTACCTGTAAACTGACAATATAATCACATTCTCACTTTGCACTGACTTTCATTATCTGGACTGCATTTCTGTGACAAGGATTCTAATTGGTCAGTGGAATAATCTACTCCAAAGAAAAGAAAACAAGGGCCCAAAAACGTGTGGGGAAAAAATCCCAAGCCCTCAAATATTTGATTTTTCTTGCTTTGAATTGAATGATTTCATTACAGCTTCCAGAGCAGTTTGTGTTCCTGAACCTGGGGAGGAATAGGTGAGCCCCCGTTCTCACACAATACTGGTGATCAGATTTGGGCACAACCTGGCATGAAGCTGGTGAAAAAAGAGTGCACAAGTACTGCTGAGGAGGACAACACCAAGGAACTGGGATGAAAAGTCCAGTCTTTACTCAACATGTACTCAAGTACATAAATTTGACTATCCCACTTACGATTGTGTCTACAATACACAGAAAATCCCTATTTACGGACATTCAAGTTATGGATGGTTGCATTGGCCCTTTTCCGCAGGAGAGCACACCCTTGCGGGTGTTTCTGCACAGACACAATACTACTGCTGAGTCAGCAAGTACAAAGGTGTACATGGGGAGCGCCTTGGGGGCTGTTGCCCCGGGTGCAAAATTCTTAAGGGCGCAAATTTTTGCGCCCCTAAGAATTGAGATTCGCTGTGCCTGTCCCCATGGAGGACACAGGTGTTCTCCTTGGAGGTGGGGCTCTGACAACCTCGGCGTGCCTCCCCCGGCTTCAACTGAAGCCAGGGAGATGTGCTGAAGCCCCACCTCTTGCTGGCGCCCCCTCCAGAATGCATGTTTGCTGTGGCTCAGACAATCTCATCTGAGCCATGGCAGTGTGTCCAGGCACCCCACCTGCTTCCCATGGTCAGGAAACAGGTGGGAGCATCTGACACACTTACTGCTGTGGCCCAAGCAATTTTGAAGTCACCCGGACCTATGCATGAGGTCCTATGCATGAGGTCCTATGCATGAGGTCCTATGCATGATGCATCATGACGTTACAAGTAGGAGGGGTGCAACACGTGCCTTGCCCCTGGTGTGGGGAAGGCATGCTACAACCCTGAGCAAGTACCAGCTGGCCCACGTTTGTTTCAAGTTATGAATAGTCTTCCGGAACGTAACCTTTCCATTATTAGTGGATTGACAGCCCAACTTTCCAATCCTGATGCAGAGATAGATTACCAGTCCTATTCTGCTCAGCAGATTTTGAGTATGTAGCCTGGAGGATTCAGCAACAGACTTGAAGACTCAATAGAACAATGTTGAAAAGTGGAAAATGTGGTGGCTTCACAACAGGGAGGAAAGCACCACCAAAATGGAGGGGGGGTGTCTCTATGGAGAAGAGACTATCAAAACACACAGCATCATGGGCACCTTAGCAAATGGCAACAGGAAAAAAAATGCATACCTTTACTAGGGAAAAAGTTCGGCTTCCAGAGCAGGAATGAATAGTTGTAGGACTTTGCATAGAGGAACCCAAAGTGTTTCTGAGTGAACAAAGGAGGTTTGGAGCTTCTCTTTGGATAAGAAGCACAGATTTCCAGGACTTCATTGAAACTGAGTGGGAGCACACAAAGGCCTGTCTGCACTCTGAGGAGACAGCAGGCAAAAGGCATGGCAAGGTGGGCACTGAACTCAAGGGATGGTCCTTGATGGGAGACGCTTCTCTGCATAAGAATCTGCAAGGTCTGCAAGCCCTTGGAGGAGACACACAGATGCCCCCCCCCCAGCACTACCGTCTTCCTCCCCCTTAATTACCATTACATCTCCTAAGAGTTCAGCCTGACCTTGAGCATGGCAGAGTGAAGTCCTGCCTAGCTCCCAGGAATCCCAACCACTGCATAGGTGCTGGGAAAACACCGCAAGGCAAAACTCAGTCAAAGGTCTTCCTTAGGCAAGAGGTGGGAGAAGGTGGAGGAAGGAGTACCACAGGAAAAGGCAATTGCTATTCCCACCCACAGATCCCACACAGTCAAATCTCAGGCAGCCCGCAAGGAACAAAATGCTCTCTGAATCTACGTGTTATGTTAAGCACATTATTGACCCTTGCAGGTTCCCTCCTCAAAATAAAAATAGTAGCCATTGGGTGCAATCTGGAGCAGGATTATGCTGGTGGGGAGTATGATTTAACGCTTTGCCCCACCACCGTTCTGTTTCAGATCACCCCACTGATTGCTCTTAGCCAACGACATGCTTAACACAACACATACTTTGGCTCTTCAGACTGCAAACTCCACAAGACAATGAGTTGTCTCTCGGCTGCAGTGCCATCGACATTATTCTAGAGGGGAAAACACAGTATTTTGTTTTTCCCCATCTATACAAATTAAGGGCACTCAAAAAGCTGCTGAAGAAATGGACACAATCTTCTTCCCACTCAACAAAGCACAGCAGATTGACAATATGAAAAATATGAAGTGTCAACGTGTCACCAACTCCCAT
Source organism: Lerista edwardsae (assembly GCA_029204185.1). Taxonomy (NCBI): domain Eukaryota; kingdom Metazoa; phylum Chordata; class Lepidosauria; order Squamata; family Scincidae; genus Lerista; species Lerista edwardsae. The sequence continues at coordinate 17,249 of JAJKFI010034873.1, read as the reverse complement.
AGATTAATTTAAGCCTTCTCCTTGTGGCTTCTCATAACTTCAGGAGGAAGGCAGCTGCCACTTCTAATGTAACACACAACATCAACCGCACGCAGAGGCAGGCACATTTAGCTCTGCAGTATGCACAGACTATCACTGGCACATTTGGCACTCCAGTGTTTCAGACGGTCAAGCACAATAATGTATTGACATAAGTAATAACAAAAGCTACCAATGAGGAGCGCTTATAGCAGTTGTGAACAGCACGAATATGTTGATGTTGCTGGAGCTACAGGTGGGATCTTTTTATCCATGAGGGTTCCATTCTCGGGACCCTTGTGGATTAAAAAAAATCCTCAGGTAATTAAACTCACAGGTTTAGCCCACACATCCCCTCCAAACCCTGAGGCCTTCTGAGGCCATGCACCCTCCAGAATTTCCCCTGGGCCTTAAAAAGCATTAAAAACATCACTTCCAGTTTTTGCTGAAAACCAGAAGTGACATTTTCAGCCGAAACAGCTGTTCTGACAACCCGCCAAGGTCGCGTGCAAATGCACACAGCCTTAGCAGGCCCCAGGAGAACACAGCTCCGGTTCCCTTCAGAGATTTCATGTCGAGCCAAATCCGCTGATCAAAAAACCACAGTGATTAGGCTCAATCTGTACTTGCATGGGCCGGCAACACTTCCACTGCACAATTAGCGATGACCTTTGTAAGCATTAAAGGTAAAGGTAAATGGTCCGACCGAATGGTCTAGTCATGACCGACTGTAGGGGGCGGTGCTCATCTCTGTTTCTAAGCCAAAGAGCCGGCGTTTGTCCGAGGACAAGCTTCTGTGGTCATGTGACCGGCATGACTATATGCCAAAGTGCACGGAATGCCGTTCCTTCCATCCAAAGTGGTCCCTATTTATCTACTTGCATTTTTAGGTGCTTTCGAACTGCTAGGTTGGCAGGGGCTGGGAGAAGCAACAGGAGCTCACTCCGTCATGCGGTCTTGAACTGCCAACCTTCCGATCAGCAAGCTCACAGCTCATTACTTAGTTGCAATCCCACTATAACCACAGTTTAACTCAGTAACAGGTGGAAGACCTTATTTAGTGTGTGAAGCCACCTCTAAGTCCTGAAGCAGTCAGAGGTTAACCTCTACGTTCTTACCTTTTCCACCCTTTTTACAGAGCATTGTAAAAATATAATAGCCAATACATGATATTGAATCATTGAAATGGCCTAAAGAGCAAACCAGGTGGCCTTTCAGCATAGTGCCACAGTGACCAGCCCACACACCATTTTCAAAGGAGAATGTCAGAGTTGGAATGAATGACTGGAGAACTCCCTTTGGCTTCATACAAAATCAGTTTGGCGTTTATAAGCATCCTTATCACACGTTCAGGAGAAATAACTTCATATTGCAGAAAGCCCTCAAAACAGTCTGTTCATCCTAGATACTGACCGTGATTATGTGGAATCTCATCTTACATTCCGTGGTGGAGAAAAATGACACTCAGCTTGTAACCGCTCCATTCATTATGGGTTGGGAAAAACACACAATCCAAACCACTAGGAAGATAAGACCAGTTTGAGACCAGTTTCATCCCATGCCCACCAAAGTCACTACACGTGAAGCTCGTGCACCCATTGAAGCACTCTCCCATCACTTCCACACCAGATTCTTCCACCAGGATGCTCCCATATCCTTCCACCTACGAACACATATCAGAAAGAAGTAGAGGAGAGAAAAGCATATACAGGTTGGACCTCGGTATCTGCAGGAAATCTGTTCCTGTTGGGCCTTGTAGCCCGGCCTGAGCTAATTTTTGCAGCTGATGAAACTGCAGGAAAAGTGCCACAATCAGAGCAACACAGCACACCGGTGCTGAGGTCTACACGACTGCCAGCAGGTACACTAACAGTGACTCAGCAGTCCCTCCTAATTGGTGAATGGTGATATAAATGTAGAGCGTTCTAGCCCTGTGGGTTAATGTGAAGGAGAGAGGAGGTGCCGTTGGAGTGTTTCTTTTGCTTTCATTTACTAATCGGCTGACCATCCTTTTGCTTGCTCCTACAAACTGAACATACAAGTCTCTGAAAGAGGTAAATGCTGTCTCTGTTGACTTCTTTCATTGCTTCTTTGCTTCCCAAACCGTCCCACAGATGCTTCCTACACTCTGCTACGGCCTTCCTGCCAACATCCTAGTCAAGAAGCCTAACAGTTCCCAAACCCTTGTGGATGCAGAAACCCTGTGGATAATTAAATCTGTGGCTTGGAGTCCTATATTATCCGACACACCCCTAGGCTCAAATGCCTCATTTAAATGGTCGTGTATTGTACGTAAAAGGGAGGGGTTACATGTTAAGAAGTTGTATGAAATGGGAAGGATGATATATTCTGTTTAGAAGCTGTGGATTGGTTAAGCTTCAAACCAATGAGTGTACAATGGGAGTAAAGGAGGCAGAACTCTTGGGAAGTATAAATGGTTAAACCCTGTAAGTAAGAAGTGTGGGCTTCCTGCTTGCTGGTTGTGAAAGCATGTTCAGGAAGTTTCACCAGCCCTTTGCAAATGGCTTCAAATAAACCTTTACCTTTCATCAACACAACTGGAATTAAGGGTCTGTTTTAACTGGAAGCGCCTTCTGAATGCATCTGGAGGTATTCTGAGGCCCACAGTGCCATGTGCTTGCTTCAGAAAACGTGATTGGAAGGTGGTTCTGGTTGTATCTGGGAGGTCCTTTGCGGCTCCTCCAGACATGGGCTGGAAACAGTGTGTCAAACCCACAAGTTCCGAATCTGCAGATAAAGAGGACCCACTGTAAGTACAGTACCCTTCTAAAGTTATCAGACAAAAAATAAATACTCATTCCAGAACAGTCCCCAGTTTAGACAAACAAAAAGAGAGGGAAAATAGATGGCATACGACATACTTGCTTACAATAATACAGTATGTCATAAACCAGAGATCACAGAGCAAGGTATTACTTCTTTTAGAACCAAGCATAGGGTGTGTGTGTGTGTGTGTGTGTGTGTGTGTGTGTGTGTGTGTGCGCGCGCGCGCGCGTGCGCGCGTGTGGAATAATATAGGTTTTAAATCTACTTAAAACAATTTAACAGAAACCTGTACCACTAATGGAAAGATCATTCAAAACAAAGAGAGAAACTGATGAAAAAGAATAAAGGATGGGGCAAGACCAAGAAAGATTTCCCAAGGAACAGTCAATACCACAGACTGATAAAGAGAGAAGGAGCAAATAACAATGAAGACCAGAACACCAACACAGGGGCGCCGATTGCCACCCCTGCATTGGTGCTCCCGTTGTCAGGCCGACGCTATGACTAGCATCGGCCCAACAGCTCTGACGGCGAGCTTCTCCTGCGTTGGCCAAAGGCGGCTGGCACAGTGGAAGCTCTGTGCCGAAGAGGCACAGGGATTGGGCAAGGGAGGGAGAGGGAGGGCGGGACATGTGCGGGTTTGGAGGTGGCCATATGGCCACATCCTAAGCCCGTTCTGGAGACCGCACGGCCCCAATCTCTCAGATCTGTGCCCGCTCTTTAGTGGGTGCAGATTCGAGGAGCGCATAGGGAGGCTGGAGCTTCCCCTACAGTAAGGGAGTGCATGCCCCCTTGCTGCAGGAGGCCCCAGCCTCCCCCCACCCAGCATTGGATATGGCACTGGCTGGCCAGCCTTGCCATTCCAGCGCTGGGTAGGATTGCACCCTGAGCTTACCAAGCAGTTCGGTAGAAATGAAGCAAATGCTGCTCTTTTAATTTTGCTTGTATATGAGACTATTCATCCCAAGAAACTGCAGGCATGCCCCAGTATCCACTGATTCAGTATCCGTAGTTTGTTATCCATGGATACCAGGAATACTGGGAAGCCTAATAAAAAAAGGGGAACATGAAACAAATCTTTTTTTTTACTTTGTTGCAGCAAAACTGTTGATGTTCCCCTATCTTTATAAAGGCGTCCCCAATATCCACAGTTTCTTGTATCCACAGTGGAGTCCAGAACAGAACCCCAGTGGATACTTAGGCATGCCTGTACCTGTCTACCTTGGTTGGCAGGTATGTAGATTAGATTTTATGGTACAGCAGCATCAGGGCCATATTACATCATCCACTAGATGAGGAACAGTGAGGAAGTGCAATTAAAACTGGCTACGATTGCGTTGAGAATACAATTCCCACCATGACTGTACTACATGTTCCCATTCAAGTCCCCCCGTTCCAAATTTTTATGACTACATAAAGGCTACTCTCAATAGTTTGAAGACTGAAGTTCTTATATCCTGCACAGAACTCTATAGATAGCTCCACATAGCACAGCACACGATAGTAAAAAGTACTCCTGGGAGAGGTGAAATGAAATGAAGAAACTTTGTATATATACTTGAGAGAGGGAAAAACGAAGAGTTCTGGCCAATGTCTTCTTGAGAATTTATATGAACCTACCACTTATGTATTGTACAAGATTTGACTCTCCTTGGGTTCCAAAACCACAGAAGAGGACCCAACCGGACCTCCCAGATGCAACCATTGGTTATTTGCGGATTTCAGCATCTGCATGAGTTCCGGAAATGGAACCCTCACAGATACAAAAGCTCCACCTGTATATTCATGGTTTTCTTTGCAGGTACAGTCAGTCCTCAGCACCTATAGGGGTTTGGTTCCTGGAACCCATGCGGATGCTGAAATCTGCACATAACTGAATCTATGGGTCTGGGCCTTACCTGACCTCCAGTCATGACTGGAAGCACCTTATGGTTGCATCTGGGAGGTCAGGTTGGATTTTGTGATTTTGGAACCCAAGGTGAGTCAAATCTTCAAGATCCAAAACCATGGATAACAAGGGCCCACCTGTACACATTTAAAAACATTCCAAAACTCAACAAATAAAAATAAAAATGAGTGAGAGATGCTGCTCTACAGGATGTGTAAAAATCCACTGGTATTGCCGAGAGTAGACCCTTATTATTGACTTGCTCTGTTGCTATGGAGTGAAGACAGCTGTGAAGACCTATCCCACCATGCATTGCAGTAGACTGCCATCATTTTCTGGTTCATTCTTTATGAAAGTTCATGTTTTGTTCATATAGTGATAAAAATTCATGCATAGTGATAATGGTGCTGGCATTTGTTTCCAAATATACGTAATGTTTTCAATAAATCATTTTCGTATTTCATGCGTGTAGGCGGTTATATTTTTTTAAAAATAACCTTGAACACTGCTTTTTTTTTTTTTAAAGAAATATAAATAATATTGCTTGTTGTCAGGAAAGGTAGCTGGAGGAGGTAGACTATCCAGGAGTAGCAACTAGCAGTTCCTGCTCTCCACATTCTTTCTTGGAGGGGGGGACTCAGCAACTGAATAGGAAGAACAAACGGCAGTTCTATCTGCTGCTACCATCCCTAATGAGACTAGGCAGAGAGGGGCCACATAGGGAACAAAAACCCGCCCAAGAGAACATGGGGTTCCAATGGTTCTTATTTAAATCAAAACCACAGCAGCCCTGGCAACCAGATATTCAGATTTGACACCTCACCAAGTTACCTGTGAACCTGGTAAGGCAAGCTAGGCAGGCAAGTAGTCCAAAAATACTTTACTGAAAATCCAAGAAGAAAAGGAATTAAAACAAAAATGGGGGCAGAGACAGAAAAAGTACAGGAAGGTTGGTGGAAAATGCCTGAACTCAGCAGAGAAAAACTTGGATCCAATAATTAGAAATGCCCAGCAAGGGAAGCCAAGAAGCTGCCCCAGTACAACATGCATTTTCACTGGCACTTGTCACATAAAGGGCCCAATCGTATTGGGGTTAATGTGGGCGGTACGCTCGTATCACCAGTGTACCTGTCGCACAAGGCACTGTAAAGCACCTCTAGTGCTGGCGAGAAGCTATTACTGCCGGTGCTGGGGTGACGCCACGGTGACACTGGCTCTGTGCGGGCTGGAGGGAGCTCTGTAATCCGGCAAGTGGTGAGTCCACCGGTTGCCGGTGGGATGGGTGGGAGGGTTCCAGGGTTGGGGGGGAGGAGAAGGGGGGACCAGCGGATACTCTTGCCACCGGATCCCTACCTCCATATGGGCTCTGCAGCTTTACACAGAGGGCCTTGCCTCTGCACCGGCTAAATAACTGGCGGACAGGCGAGTAGAACACTTGTCTACCCTGAGCCCTTACCACGGGGAAAGGAGACTAGCACCCCTTCCCCCTCGGGGCCTCCTGCGGCTGCCCGGCTGCTGTGGGATGCAGTGGTAGCCTCATGGCTACCGCTTAGCTCCCAGGTAGTCGGGCAGTTTAGGATTGGGATGTAAGGCTATAATCCTACACACACTTTCCTGGGAGTAAGCCCCATTGAACACAATGGATGGTGCTGTAAGTAAAGTTATGCACTGGCATTCAATAAAGAATATTAACAAGTATACTAAAATTGGAACGATACAGAGAAGAAGAATATTAACAAGGAGTTTGCTGCCCTTACTTATTACTACACATCGTGGGCGTTTTACCCCATTGGTTTCAAACAAAGAGTATTGCTCAAGCAACACAATTTATCCTCCCACGAACAAATAAGTCTATTTGTTACATTTCAGTAACAACACTAATTTTGACACTACAACCTTGTGATAATATAGAAGGATTAACAATTGACTAATGCAACATAATTCTATTATGGTGAAATTGCTATCTGCTGTTATTGAAGTGACAGGCATATTTAAAAAAAAATCTAAATAAATGAGGGAATATATGAGTTTCAAGGCAGCAAACGCACTTGTATTACAAAAATAATGAATGCAGTCAAACAAGAAAGGCAAAGGGTCAAACTACACATTAAAAGTCTTTCAGTTGCTTCTTCTAGAGCAGTGGTTCTCAAATATGCTAGCACCAGGACCCACAAAATAACAATTTGTCTGGGACCCACCAGAAGTGATGTCATGGCCGGAAGTGCTGTCATTGTCACACTAGAACCTGCTGCTTTACTATAATGTAGCAATAAGTTGGGATATTTCTCAGCCTTTTCCCAATAGCAAAATGAATCAAAGAGGGGGGAAAAGCCTATTTACAACATTGACACTAGCAAATTAACCATACAATCCTCCCTCTTTCCAGTTTCTTCCCATATCTTCCCATATTTTCAGTGATAGCTTCAGGTGGGTTGCTAGGGGCTACACAACCCACCTGAAATTAGTTCACGACCCACCTAGTGTGTCCCAACCCACAGTTTTAAATATACTGTTATAGGGAAAAGCAGCTTCAGAAGGGGGTGATTTAGAATGGAGAAAGACGGGGTATCTCTACCAACATGTACCTGGAGCTCTTCCTAATTCAGCAGAGGCACCTTTGAAGTGGAAGATATAGATATCTTACCACTTTCTCTATTCATCCCAAATGTCTATCTGTACACACACACTCACGTGTGTGTGTGTGTATGTGTGTGTGTGTGCGCGCGCGCACGCGCATGCACATGCGCGTGCGTGTGTGTGCGTGAGTCAGAGAGAGAGAGAGAGAGAGAGAGCGCTTAGGGAACAATGTCTTAAATCCTTTTGCAATGTAAACAGTTTTGATAACTTGTTTTGGTTGAAAAGCAGGATGCAAATATTTTAAACCCAAACTGTGGGTCACTGGCCTGTGTGGAGTAGGTCACAAGACCATGTGCAGTGAGCCCAATGCGGTGCTTTTCATAGTGCCCCAATGCCTTATTGGGAGGCCTCAGAAGCTGCTTCCAGGTTACACCAGGTCCACGACCCACTTTATTGGCCTCTGTGGGTCTCAGAATGGCCCATGGAAGTGACCGGAAGTGACTTCCAGTTTGCATACACAACTTCCAGCTGTTGCTGGAAGTCTCTTCCTGTTGGTGTATTGTCACTAAGTTCCACCCATACCGATTTATGACAGCAGAGTCTGGTCTAGCTGAGAAACTTTCCAGATTTTCCCTTTCGCTCACACTCCATTCATGTTACCTCTCATTACTGAGAGTAATGTGGTGCTTTTTCAAGCTTTGATGAAGTACAGTAATTCATTTAAGCTGGGTGTCACTGGTGCCAAGCAGCCTCATTTCATTTAAGTAAAGGCAATTTAAATCATTATTTAAATCATCGAGAGAAAAGGGCGATTTACAACAATTAATCAATCAAGTTTCCCGTTTTCTAAATCATGTATTTCCTGCACAAGCTTGTTATACTAATTGGTTTCTAGATCAATTCAAAATGTATTATATTGCAACTAAGAAGAGTTTTATGTTCTAACTTGGGGCAATAATCCAAACCTCTGGATATGAAGCACACATGCCTCATGATCTACAGAAAGTGTGTGTGCGCACACGCACACAAACTGAGCAAGATAACTCATTTGAAATGATTACAATCATTACAATCTTACAATCCTATATACACCTGCCAGGGATAATGAGCCTGCTGGATACAGTACAACTTATTCCTGCGTTAAAACACGCAACAACTTTCCAAAACCAAATAGCAAGTCCAGTTAAGCCTGGGCATTGCTTGAGGTAACTAAGAGCACAATCCTAACCTTAAGTTAGGCCGGCATAGTAAGGCCAGCAAAGTTTGGCCGGCACAAGGGACCCTGTAAAGTGTGTTTGGACCACTCTTGGAGTCAGGGAGGATGGCGCACGTCTATGTACCATTCCAAGAGTGGTCCAAACATGCTTTACAGTGTCGAGTGGTCCGAACATGCTTAACTGTGCCAGTCTAACTCAAGGTAAGGATTGTGCCCTTAGAGCGCAATCCTATGCATCTTCTTAATTTGGGGGGGGGGAATTTCCCATCCTGACTTTCCAGAAACTCTACGTTTCTTTCTCTTTTTTAAATGTAAAAGGTTCATTTTCCAGTGCAGCACAGGGGAATCATTTAACAGTTGCACTTAGAAGAAAGGCAAAGGAAGGCACCAGTTATGCTAACTCAGACCCAAATCCTAACCAACTTTCCAGGACTGACTTAATTGTGCCAATGGGGCACAGTTTGGACTGTGCGTTTGGACCACTCTCAGAGTCAGAGAGGATGCTGCACGTCTGTGTACTGGCCTCTCTAAATCCAAGAGTGGTCCAAATATACCTCACGGTCTCCTTTGTGCCAGCCAAACTTTGCAGGCCTAACTTGTGCAGGCCTAATTCCTGGTTAGGATTGCACTCTTAATGCCACCACTACTCTCCACCTCCTGTGTACACGTACCTCTCTATTGCCATCATAGGCCTTACCTCCTCTCCCACTGGCTAATTTTTAAAACTGACCCAGGGTGGGGGGCATGGGAAAGATCCTTCCTACATCAGTTCTGAACAAGCATTGGCAGAACAGAAGGTAAGATGCAGACTATCTTCTTTCCCATAGCCTGGGCCATATTATTCATAAGGCTGACTATGCTGAGGTCTAGGGGCCCTATACGGAGTTGGGGTCCATCAATTCTTAAAATAAAAATTGTGTTCAAAATATCACAATATTGAACAACTATACCCCCAAAATGTACTTTCCTGAAGAGTTCTACTAGCACAATAAAATATTTTAAAAAATGTGAATGGAGTTCTTCAGAAGATCTTCAAAATGGATATAGGGCTATGTACTGCTGTCTATTACCTACTGTACCAGGGTCGGAGGGCGCCCCCAAAACTTGAAAGCCTAGGGACATGGCCATGGGTTAATACGGCCCTGCCTATAGCATTCCAGGAAGGAAGATCATCAGGCAAAGTATCACAGTGGTTCCTGCCATCATTTCCAGCTCTGCAGCTTTGCCTCTTGACAGCAACATTGGAGGAGAAGTCACCATCAATCAATCAATCAATCAATCAATAGTATTTTTACACCGCTTTTCAACACAAGTTCACAAAGCAGTTTACAGGCAAATAATAATAACGAAGTTAAATGGCTCCCTGTCCCAAAAGGGCTCACAATCTAAAAAAACAAAACAATGCAGACCACCAGCAGCAGCAGCCACGAGAAAGGACACTGCGCAGGGGTGAAGAGGGACAATTACTCTCCCCCTGCTCAATATAAGAGGAGCACCACTTGAAAAAGTGCCTCTTGTCCAGTTAGCAGGGGTTAATTCCCACCTTCCTGCTCGCTTTCCAAGGAAAAGGAGTCAAGAGATGGCCAAGCAGCAGCTGGGTGATGCAGCAGACTGGGAGAAGTGACAGGTGTGTATTGGGTGCAAGTGTATGTGCTGCCACCAGTTTGCCCCTTTCCCCAGCCTGTCACTTGAGGTGAGTGCTCCAGCCACACTCATGCTCCAGGCTGCCCCCGCCAAGGAGCAGTAGTCAAACACAATTTTCTCACTAAGAGCCAGAGGTGAATCTAAGGGGGGGGGGCAAATCTGTAAGTTTTGCAAGAAGCCTTACCTTGCAGTGGAAAACACACCTCTCCTGCACTGTTCTAGCAAATCTTCACAGGGAACAGCAACATCTTGGCATTGCTTACTGGCTACAGCAGCAAGGGAGAGGAGGGATTTACATGTCAGGGTAAGGCTTCTTGCAAAACTTACAGATTTGCCCCCCCCTTAGATCAGCCTCTGCTAAGAGCACAATCCTAACCTGGAGTTAGGCCAGCACAGTTAGGCCAGCACAGTTTGGCTGGCACAAGGGTCACCATAAAGTGTGTTTGGACCACGCTCCAAGTCAGGGAGGATGGCGCACATCTGTGTTCTGGCCCCTTTGACTACGAGAGTGGTCCAAACATACTTTACAGCGTCCCTTGTGCCAGCCAAACTTTGCTGGCTTAACTGTGCCTGCCTAGCTCCAGGTTAGGTTTGCGTTCTAAATCTGAATCAGACCAGACTATTCAGTACAGGGCTGGGGATGTAGTTTTAAGACACTGTAACTAAAAGATTTAACATGTTTGGTTGTATTACATTAAGATTCCATTGCAAGCCTGCTTTAAAAAAAATCAGTTTGTTTTAAAAAGAAAAATGACACAACTTCAGTCTGCATTTTAAGTTTTTTTTTTTAATAAAAAAAAATTTCTAGCCACTCTGGTGCCAATTTGGGAAGCTATTTCAAAATGATTTGTCAGATGATAGAACAGCAAACCAGCAAACTAGCTTGGTGCCATATGCTGAGTGGTCCAGAGGACCCCCCCCCTCCAAGGTCAGGGTGTCTTGGGGACAGAAAAGGAAGTGGCCCTCTTCCAGAAAGCTGACTGACCTGTGGCATCTGATCATGGGAAAAAGTGAAATTGTATGCAGAAGAAGTAAGCAGAGGTCATTACCCAAAAGCAGTCCAGTTAGGTAAGACAGATGCAAAAATAGAAGCTGGTAACTAATGATGGGACAGAGAAGAAGGGAAATGTTCTTGTGAGGCCAAGCAAAGCTGACACAAGCAATGGCAGACAAAAGAATTACAGGCATGCCTGGGTATCTGCTGCGGTTCTGTTCCAGACCCCACCATGGATACCTGAAACCATGGATACTGGGGACGCCTTTTTACAAATAGGGGAACATCAGTGGTTTTGCTACAACAAGGCAAAAAAGAGGTTTGTTCAATGTTCCCCAATTGTGTTAACAGGTGTCCCAGTATCCCTGGTATCTGTGGATAACTGAAGCAGTGGATACCGAATCAGTGGATACTGGGGCACGCCTGTATATTAGGAATAGATAAGGCATTGACTAGTGGAAAAGGGGTAGATAGCCTGTAAAGTTGGCTCAATAACCAGTAAATCAGGAGTCATATTGTTTCCAACAGAGATCCAGATGCTCAGGGTCAAAGCTGTAGCTTAGTCCAGCTCCTGGAAACACCATTAATCAGCACCTCTGACCTCAACTTATGCAGTTATCAAAGCCATTCACCCTGTTTCTCAGGAGCTGGGAAGGGGCTCATTTCCTTGCTTGAAGTCTGGAATTGTATTGCTTTTGAAATGTCACAAACGGGTGAACTGAATGCAAGACAGGGAGTAATCAACATTTCAAATAACTTTGCTTCAATTTCTATTATGCTGGGGAAAACATAAGACAACTAACCATGTTGTAGGCTTCCTCCATTGCTCCTATTACTTCTTTTCTCCTCTGTGCAATTTTGTGCCTCTACCCTGGTTTGTATCAGATTTTCCGTGGTCTGATATAGTCAGTCTAAAAAAAACTATACAGCATCTTAAAAAAAAAAAAAACTTAAACCACTGCCTATATTGTTTGCTGGTCCTGAAAGTCCAATCAGGTGTAGAAATTAAGCTTATCATTTTTCTCTGTCTTCACTCTATAATGCATTGCCTTGCCCTTGAAGGCAGTCAGTCCTCCTTCCAAGTGAGAGCTGATAACACTGGCAGTGTGTACTGAATAAGCCTGCAATGCTTCTGATCTACCAGTTCTGTCAATGCACGAACATTAGCGCCACTGTTTAAGAAAATGGAATAAGAGAAAAGTAGCTAGCTGGAGTAATGGAACAACATACGGTTTTGTATCAAAATTCTGTAATGAAGACACTAATCAGGAAGCAAATCAGATTTTTCACACAGTACACTAGCCAACTAATTGGGGGTAAGGGAAGGAGAGAGAAACAACCAGAACAGATGGGACACCGAAGCTCGCCTAAAATGCAAATTTATTCAAGATCTAAAAACGCTAATAAGGAAAACAGCAGAGCAGAACAAGGAAATAAAAAGCCCAGTATGCTATTCTAAAAGTCCATTCTCTGTTTTTTTCTTTCTTACGCAGTCAAGAGTTGATTCAAATAATTAACTGCAGGTGTATTTCATAATTATTACTTCTTTCTAAATAGCATCCAAGCTTAAGGATCTTCCAATACAAATAGAACTATGGCTCAGATCAGTGGGTGCACTGATTTCCATTGTGACACAAAGAGAGGGCAGTTACACCAACAGCAGAGGCACATTCACCTGGAAGGTGTCTGTCCCCTTGGTACACAGGTAGCACAGGCAGGACCACCGGGGGGGGGGGAAGCTAATACATAGCACTATGCAGAAAACCAGCCTGGCCAACTGCATAGCAGGCTCACATACAGTCCTGTGCTACCTCAGCCTTCGGTTAAAAAAAAAGTACACACATCAGCTTCTTCAGTTCTCCTCACCCCACCCCAACACACATCTCTTTACACCACACAGAAGTGATCCAATAGAACATTTTTCAGCCCATGGCTACAGCAGCAAACAACTCTGTCTTCTTGCCGCCTCTGATGCAGAAAGCATCAAGAATATATTTGATTAATTGCAGCAAGGGCAGTAATTGAGTTTGTCAGGGAAAAGCAAGCCTGTTTTGTTCACTTAATGTAGTAGTAGCTGAAACCGGCAACACTATCACCAAAGACAAAAGCAGACGTATGATCTTAGCTGACACTATTATATCTCTTGTCTCAAGTTTATGATGTAAACAACAAACCACCAGATAATGCCGTGCAATCATCACACACGCTTTAAGAGTGTGACTGAAGCACATATCCAGGAATGCAATTCATGATTTATGCCTGGGGTGGCCAAATCGCAGCTCGCAAGCCACATGCAGCTCTTCGACACATAATTGTGCAGTTCACAGAAATACGTTGGCTGAACGCCTTTATGCATCACAAATATCATAAAAAGTAAATAGGAAATATTTAAGCTTTATAATTATTTACTAGGTACAAACTGACAGAGCAATCCTATGAAGTGTGCAGCATCAATGCAATGTGGTTACTTCGGCGCTAAGGCAACGGGACTGGCACTGCAGGCGGTTGAAGCCAGCTGGTGCAGGGGAGGCACCATGTTGGGACGGGGGAGGGAGTGGGCAGGGGGAGGACGGTTCTGGGTGGGCCATGGGCAGGTGGGCAGGTGTGCCAGCTCAGGAGGGGAGTGGGCTTGGGATTTGGCCATAAGGCTGAACCCTAAGCCCATCCAGGAAGCCGTGCGGCCCCAGTTCAGGCTGCATGGTCTCCTCGGATCTGCGCCTGCTAAATGTTTAGCAGGCGCAGATCTGAGTAGCACATAGGGGAGGGAGGCTAGTGCATCCCCTATGGAAAGGGCATGAATGTGCCCTTGCCACAGGGAGGCTCCAGCCCCCCTGAAGCAGTGCTGGATACGGCGCAGGCCCATTGGCCTCACCATTCCAGCACTGTTTAGGATTGCGCACTGGATTAAAACGTAAGTTTACAGCCCAATCCAAGCTGCCTGACTGCCCAGAAGGCGGCTACTACTGCATCCCACAGCAGCCAGGCAGCTGCAGGAGGCACTGCTGGAAAAGGGGTCGTTCATCCCCTTTCCCCACAGTAAGGTTTCAGGGCGGGTGATGGGCCTCCTCAGGCCTGTGCTGGCTATTTAGCTGGCGCAGAAGTGAGGGCCTCCATGTAAGGACATGCGGCCTTACCCAGAGGTTGGGAACTAGTGGCAAGCGCCCCGCCCCCCCCCCCACTCCACCCCTCCCCATAATGCCCTCATCGCTAGTGACCACTTGCAGGGGAGCGGTGCTCCCTCTGGGACTCCCATGGTTGATGGCGCCACGGCGCCACACCAGTGCTGGTGGTAGCAGTTTACCGCCAGCATTGGAGACCCTTGTGTGACACCAACGCAAGTGGCACGCTCGTAATGCTCGCACTGAAGGGCTCTGGATTGGGCCCTTAATGTTCAGGGAGTAAATACCGTGTATTTAAGAATTTAAAAGCTAGCCCCAGTTTGAAAACCTTTGCCTTAAAGAATCACAGATTTCATTCCACATAAGCTCTGCATCAGAACTGGGCTCATAGTAATTTAAGAACGTAAGAAGACCCCACTTGATCAGACCAAAGGCTTATCTAGTCCAGCTTCCTGTATCCCACAGTGGCCCACCAGATGCTTCAGGAAGCACACAAGACAACAAGACGCCTTCATTCTGTGGCCACTCCCTTGCACCTGGCATTCTGAGGTAAATTCTGAGGTAAACACACTGGTGGTCAGTCAAGATTCTCCACACTATTTCTCTTTGACAGCCGCCAGAACCAGATGCTCCTCTTCAGACATGTATTCATAGGAACAGCCCCACTGGATCAGGCTAAGAACCCATCTATTCCAGCTTTCTGTATCTCACAGTGGCCCACCAGATGCCTCAGGGAGCACACAAGACAACAAGATACCTGCATCCTGTTGCCACTCCCTCGGACCTGGCATTCTGAGATAGCCTACTTCTAAAACTAGCTGTTTGCACACACCCGTTACGGCCTATGACTGACTTTTAGGACTGAGGATTTAGGACTGAGTCATTTATTAGTAGAGCCATTAGAGGATGTGCCCCCCACTGGCAGTTCTCCCCACCACTGAAACATCAAAACAAAGTGTGTTCTAATGTATACTGCACCAGTGGAGTTAATTGACAGAATCCCGTCATCCATCCTCAATACCTCGGGCTATTAGAAGAATCTCACTTAACCCACTAATCATCCAGAGCCACGTTCCAGCTGGTTGGGCTTCTGGGAGGACGTCATTCCTCTTTTCAACTCCCTATTAAAAACACACAGGTGGTTCATTACCAGCTTTGTCTTAAATTTTACCCTCCACAAGAGCTGTCAAACTCAATTCGTCAATGTTGGGAAGGTGTCTCGGAACAATCAAACAAATAGTGCGAAGAAGGCCAAGAGATAATGCTGCATGGGTGCCAGGCCCCGACGGTCGCGGGTGCGAGGCGCGCGGCAAGTAGGGAGGGAAGAGGCCGGGGAACGCCGGCCTGGGAGCGCGGACCAGCTGCCACCAATCTGCAGGACGCAGCTGCAGCAAGAGGTGCTGATACTGCAGCGATAAAAGGGACTACTCGGACCGAGGAAGGGAAGGTCTACTTGGGAGAAACTGCGGCCGGAGGACGCCGCCACCAAGCTGAAGCAGGACGCTCCCCGCCAGTGGGGGGACGTGACGGGAGGCTGGCCCGTGATTGTCACCGGTCCAGCCCGTGGGTGTGAGGGACCTCGGAAAGACCCCGCTTCGACCCTCCCCTTCTTTTCCCTCGACCGCCGTCAGAGAGAGGGAGACCCCGACGCTGAAGTTGGGACAGCCGGGAGACGGCTACCTGCCGGGGCCGCGCAGTAAGGCAGTGACTTTGAGTTGACAGCGAGGACGGGCCGGGAGCCCCCCCTCTTTTGCTCAGACTTTTCGTTGGACTCTTGGGCCCTAGGGGCCAGACTTTTCAGTTGGACTTTGGGTCAGGACTTTACTGTTGAACCTTTGAGGGACGTCAGCCCGAGGGGTGAAGTTTTCAGTTGGGACATTTTGGGGAGGAGGGAATGAGGCGGCTCAGAGTGTAACGTCGGAAGGGGTGTGCTGGTCAATAAAGGAAGGGTCGACTCCACTTTTCTGTCTCCTGGTCGTGCTTGGTCGTGCTCACCACTATGTCCTCTGTGTTCCCCTTCTCCGTGCCCCTCCCAGAGTGGGGAGGAGTGGGCCGGGACGACAGAGACGTGACAACGGGTCTCCCAACCATCGAAGAAAGAGTGAAGAAAGAGATGGATGCAAAAAAACTTAAAACAGTCTTAAAACAGTTAAAGCAAAAATCAGAAACATATGCATATATAATGTAAAATGAGAGGAAGTTAGTATCTCACAACCTACAATGGGGGCACAGCTTTCAGGGCGCAATCCTAACTTGCACAGAAACAGGCAGACCTGTAGCCATGCGCTGCATTCTAACGCAAGTTAGGAGGAGGCTGCAGCTCACCACGGGGCCCTGGGCCAAGTCCCTGCCTGGCTGATGGGGCTCCTCGGATCCGCACCTGCTCTTAGCAGGCGCAAGTCCGAGCACCCTGCTGCAGCCCGGATCGGGCTGCATGGCCCGGGGAAGGGGTTTGGATCCAGCATAATGGGCCATTATCCAGCAGTTGAGTGTTACAAACACCAGGCCAGCTAAGTCAGATATGAAAATGCCAGATTTGTTCTCAGCTCAACAGCCTAGCCAGGGGAAGGAGAGAAGGAGCAGCTGAAGCCACCACAACATCCCAGGTACTCAATGCCGATCAAAGCATTGCTCCCAGCCTTCCTCAGAGGAGAGGACTTCACAATCAATCTACTGAAAAGCCCATTAGCATCAGAGGCTGCAGCACTGCTGAACTCTTCCCCAACGAGACCCCAACAGTTGTTGCAGATCCCGCAGGAAACAGTAGCCTGCATCCTGAGCGGCTCAGGTATGGGCTGTTAAGGGTCAATGCTGGTTCAAATGTCAGGATTTGATCAATCTACCCAGCAGTGAGTGTTCCTCTATCCCCCCACCAACCCGCAGCTACTCCTCTCCCAAGTTCTCTGTTGAAACATGGAAACTCAGGGGAAAGGAGGGGTACTAAGGAAGTGAACTAAAGGAAGGAAGGAAGGAAGGAAGGAAGGAAGGAAGGAAGGAAGGAAGGAA
>JAJKFI010034865.1:0-21995 GCA_029204185.1 Lerista edwardsae | reverse complement strand
AAAGAAAGAAAGAAAGAAAGAAAGAAAGAAAGAAAGAAAGAAAGAAAGAAACCAACTCTTGGAGCTCGGTCACATGTAGTTATGCACACGGTTTAGAGTGCCTTGACTTCGAAGTCGGCTCCCTTGGAAGTCTTCCACGCATTTTCCAGAACTCACAAGTGACTCTTGCTTTGGGAGGAGGCAAAGTTCCTTTCAGAGTAATTTATAGCAGCTTCTGCAACTTGCCCAGTGTCAGGGCTGGCTGGATCACTCACCAGAGTGCGATCCTCTCTCCTGCTGCAGCAGATTTTGGACTTGGCACCAGCAGTGCCAATGGGCTGTGTGGCACCAACGTGCCCTTCGTCTGCGTGTGGGTCATTCCAGAAGGTGGCAGCACTTATTGGCTGGATACCACCAAACTCATCCATGGGTCATCCTCCAGCTCCTGCATGGAATGTGGAGAGTCTCATGGTATAGAGAGCGTCTCTTCCTCCTCCTTGGGTGGAGGAAAGAACTGACCAAGGTTTTTGGACTGGTTAGTAAGAGGTATCCGAACTTAACAGTGACCCCTGCGGTTCCCCACCGACTGCAAACCTTCCCCTGAATATTCCCTCCGCTTGTCTCTTGACAGTTTGAGAGCCACTATGCCAATAGGGACGCGGTGGCGCTGCGGGTTAAACCGCTGCTGCTGAGCTTGCTGACCGGAAGGTTGGGAGTTCGAGACCACGTGATAGAGTGAGCTCCCGTCGCTTGTCCCAGCTCCTGCCAACCTAGCAGTTCAAAAGCACCTAAAACTGCGAGTAGATAAATAGGGACCACTTTGGTGGGAAGGTAACTGCGTTCCTGCGCTACGGCATGTAGTCATGCTGGCCACATAACCACGGAAGCTTGTCCTTGGACAAACGTAGGCTCTTCAGCTTAGAAACTGAGATGAGCACCACCCCCTACAGTCGGTCACGACTAGACCATTTGGTCGTGGGGAAACCTTTACCTTTATGGCTGCCAATGGATTATTAAGAACATTTACTAGGCTAATTATCTGCTTTTTAATCAACCAACCTATCAATTACTTAAATAAGTTGGCATATTACAGAACAATCTATCATGGCTGATGGTTTGAAACTTCCTTCCAATAAAATAAAAGCTACACATTGTTAGAAGGGGGAAAAAAATCAAATATTTACTTTTGTTTTTAGCAACATGCCATAACCAAATTAAGCATTTGTGCCATTAATTCAAAGACCCATCAGTTAAAATTTGCCCTCTGGATTATGACAGGAGACAAGGCGCCTATCACTTTGATTGATTAATTTACTAATTAATCTACTAATTAAATGGACTGCAGCTGTAACACCAACATGTGGCGATGGCTGGTGATGATGATCTCCTAGCTTGGAAATCAGCTGAACGGCCGCACCAAAAACCGAGCACAGCTCACTTCTGAGCCACAGCAGGATCTGCCCACCCCACCCCACCCCCCGCACAGGGTCGGACTCCATCCCCGGGGGAGTGGGGGGGGGGGTTGCTGCCATTGCGTCAGACCTTAGGACGAGGACCTTCCAGGGGCACGGAGTCTTCTGTCCTGGTTCTCCAGACCCTGGAGATGGGGGGGGGGTCTTCCACCTTCCATCTCCCTGCAGTGGGAGCCCAGAGCAGCTGCCACCAGGAGGGGACCCCTCGGGTCAAGGGGCTGGCTGGGTGGGAGGGGGTGAGGGGAGGGTTCTGCGCATTCAGGGCTCTTTGTCCAGGATGGAGCTTGTAAGGCTCACCTCCTCTTCGAGGTGAACGTTGCGGACCCCTGAAACCCGTACCCAGGCCCCAGACGAAGGCGATTCTCCCCCGTCCAGACGATGATCTTCCAAGGAAGATGCCCAGCCAACGGCAGCTGCCCCTTGCTCCTTGTCTGACTGCAGCGGGTGCCCTCGTTCTCCCCAGCATGGGCGTTGGGTAAGCCTGAAGGAGAGTTTGGCGCGTTAGGGGTGGACACGTTGAGTGACCTTTAGGTTCGTCCGAATAAAGATGTGGAGACTTGTTCTAAATATAACTTTGTATTATAGAACATATTTACATAGAACAGCTTTCAGAAATCATATCAAGCTCTCTCTCTCTCCACACATCTCACGCCAAAGACAGCTCCTCACACACTAACACAGACTCACTGACACACAGTCCAGTTAAAGCCCGTACATAATCGTAACATTTACCTGTACACATCACATGATCAGGTTCCCGCCTAAAAGCTCAGTTGCTAACCCATTTCAACTTGCAAATTTACACCAGTGTTCCAAATCATATCCCAACACCCCTCCAAATTTCAAGTTGAAATAATATACATTCATTATACACAGTACATTACACACAGTATATTCCATAACTATAAATTTTAACTTTACACATCATCTGACATTCCAAGCAACTTGCACATAACATTGTGCTTAACTGTTCCCAATGCTTTTGTCATGATGTCAGCCTTGTCCTGTTTTATGCTGTAAGTTGCCATCACCCAAAGCTTTCTGCTTGGACACCCACCTGAAATCAATTACCTTCTTCCCAGGTGGTAACTGGCATCTCACACATACTTTGTTCTCCATCATGGATTGCTTCAACATTTCACTATAGCTCTGTGGCTCACATGTTACATAGCACACAGAAGCAGGTGAATAACGTTCTGGTGGCACACCTTTATTAATTCTTTCAGATCTCCTAGGAGTCACAGGTAGCTCTGTTTGCTCACCTTCATTTTCTTGGCTATTTACAATAACAGGAAGATCCAAATTGTCTTTTTCATCATTGTCTAGAATCTGTGCTCCATTGCTAAATTCAGCCTTTTTCTGTGGTGTCTGGGCACTAGAACTTTCTGGCAAACACACTGAAGAATCCTTCACCCTTTCCAAATTCTGCTCTATGAAATTTGCAGATCTCGAGAATGTGATTCTGCCTGATCCAAGTTCAGTGAAGCGGTAACTTTTCCCCCCAGCTTCGTAACCCAAAAATATCATCTTTCTAGCTTTGACTTGACCTTTTCGTCTAATAGCCTTAGGGATATGGACATAAGCACTGGAACCAAAAATTCTAAGATGGGCTAGGGAAGGCTGTCGCCCATACAAAACATAATAAGGTATTTTACCCAAAGCTGAGGTCCACAATCTGTTAACCAAATAATTAGCAGTCAGGGCCGCCTCTCCCCAATACATTCTGCTAAGCCCTGAATCAGCCAGCAAGGAATTTTGCATCACTTGTAGAGTTCTATTTCTCCTCTCAGCTATCCCATTTTCTGCAGGCGTATATGGGTTAGTTTTACGGTGCTGAATGCCTTTCTGCCTCAGCCAACCTTGGAAGGAACCAGACAGGAATTCTGTTCCTCTGTCTGTCTGCAGAGCACCAACCTTTTGATTATATCTCCTCTCTGCAAAATTTACCCATTGTTTGAATTTGATAAAGGTCTCATCCTTGCTCTTCATTAAATACACAAAACCATATCTTGAAAAATCGTCAACTATAGTTAAAATGTATCTTGCACCTCCCATGGATTTGCTTAAAGGCCCGATCAGATCTGCATGAACCAATTGGAAACACCTTCCAGAATTTCTTTCACTTTGCTTACTTACAGGGTATGCTACAGATTTTGCAACTTTGCAAGTTGCACAGTCCAAATAATTGTTGCACTTTTTCAAATTTAAACCTTGTGCACTCTCAATTGTTCTTTTTAATGCTGCAAATCCAGAATGTCCTAATCGCCGGTGCCACAAATGGATACAATTATGGTGCTCAGGGGTGTTTGCAAACACACTCATACACTCCTGAGTTGCATTGCTTTTAGGAACATCTTGCAACATGTATAGATTATCAATTTCTTCACCTTGCACACACACATCATTGCCCCTCATAATGTTGCACACTTTGCCTTCAAATTGCACCTTGTACCCTTGCTTGCAAAGGCAAGAAACACTGAGTAGATTGTGTTGCAGCTCTGGAACACAAAGAACTCCTTTAATAGACTCACCCAGGGAAGGCATAAAAATTTCTCCCTGGCCCTTCACTGAGGTGCACACACCATTAGCCAAACTGACATGGGCTTTTGGTGTAGGCACCAGCTCAGTGAACAAGGCTGGGTCAATTGCAACATGCTGGCTAGCACCAGAGTCCACTAGCCAAGTCTGTTGGTCACTGTCTTGGGTCATCTTGACCACGGAGACTTTCGTTTCTTCCTTGCCCCTCCATGAGTCTGATCCTGTCTTTCTTGGGGGTCTTTCTTTTGTGCAGTCACGTTGCAAATGATTCTCGGATCCACATCTGAAACACCTTTTGAGGAAATGCACGCTTGAGCTTTTCTTCTCAGTGCTCTGGATCCTGCTTGTTGCTGGGTTGCTGCTGCTGCTGCTGCTGCTGCTGGCTCTAAACTTCAAATTCTCTGATCTTTTCTCCTCTTCCTCCAACAAACGCCCGGTCAGGAATGCTACGGTCAGTTCACTCTCTGGCATCGCCTCCAGAGTGAGCACAAATGTATCATAGCTAGAGTCCAGGGAGCTCAGCAATATACAAGCCCTTTGTGGCTCTGGAAAACTCATTCCTTTTTCCTCTAGCTCTTGGAAAGTCTGTCTCATAAACAGCAGGTGTTCTTTCATGCTGCCTCCTGGTTGAAGCCGTGCTCTGTACAACTTTCTGGACAACATGATCTTGGAACTCATTGTGTCCCGCATGTACAGACTTCTCAAAGTCCTCCAACATTCATGGGCTGTCTTTATCCCTCTCACGTGCACCAGTTGGTCATCCTCCAGGGACAGTATCAACGTGGCCAAAGCCCTCTCATCCTGTCTGGACTTTGCCTCGTCATACTCAACTGGAGGGTCTTGGACGATGGTCCACAGCTGTTCTCGATGCAGGAACATTTCTATCTTTGTGCTCCAGGCCATGTAGTTGTTCCCTGACAGACGGGTCAAGGGAAAACTTGCCATGCTGACGTTGGTCTGCATGCTGACCTCACAAGATTCTTCTTCCTCGTCTCAGCTTCCTCCAACCTGGAACTGGTCACTGCTGGTCAACTCGATGTCCTTCTAACGGCCTGCTGGGCCCATAACCTGAAGGAGAGTTTGGCGTGTTAGGGGTGGACACGTTGAGTGACCTTTAGGTTCGTCCGAATAAAGATGCGGAGACTTGTTCTAAATATAACTTTGTATTATAGAACATATTTACATAGAACAGCTTTCAGAAATCATATCAAGCTCTCTCTCTCTCTCCACACATCTCACGCCAAAGACAGCTCCTCACACACTAACACAGACTCACTGACACACAGTCCAGTTAAAGCCCGTACATAATCGCAACATTTACCTGTACACATCACATGATCAGGTTCCCGCCTAAAAGCTCAGTTGCTAACCCATTTCAACTTGCAAATTTACACCAGTGTTCCAAATCATATCCCAACAGAGCCCCTCCGGCTCTCCCCTCTGGCCAACCCTCCTGCCTGGACTGCCCCCCCACGACTGACTCCTGTGGCCAGGCTGTCCTGATGGGGCCCCTTCGCTGGGGCCCCCACTCCGGTGGGCCTGACTGAGAAGCCGGCCTGGGTGGGGGGAGCCGTGGCCCTCTCAGCCTCCCGGCTCTCACTGCCCCTTGCAGCGGCCGAGGGAGGGAGGGAGGGAGGGAGGGAGGAGGGCCAGGCGGCGTCCCAAGGGGACAAGGTGCCGGTCACGTTCCTTGCATGCAAATAGCTCCGGAGACCCTTGCCTGACGGGCAGCAAACACGTCACACGAATCAGGAATGGCCATTTGCAGAGCTCAGGGGGGAGAATTTCAGTTTGCCCCCAAATAATGCCGACAGTTGACTTGTTTTCAGTGCCTTTGCGATTTGCCTGTACATGGTGAGAAATGGAACATTTTCCCCGAATTCTGTGACACGCTTGTCTGTGGTAAAAATAAATGGTTGGACGGATTTCTCCAATAAACTGAGAAATGATGTTCATTCACTTTTCACTCTCCGTCTACCTAGTCATAGATCACCCCAGGTGAACAGATGAAACCCTCCTGTTGATATGGCCATGTAGAAAGTAGAAAGTAACCCTTTTAGCACATTCTCTTCAATAACGGAATCACTTTCGTATCCTGCATGATAAGATTTGATCAAGAGCCACTGACCAGCGTTGGCAGCAACGTACTGAACAGCACAAGCGCAGATTGAGAGCACAGTCCTAAACTGGAGTTAGGCCGGCATAAGCTAAGCCAGCAAAGTTTGGCCAGCACCAGGGACACCATAAAGCACATTTGGACCACTCTCGGAGTCAGGGAGGATGGCGCACGTCTCTGTGCTGGCCTGTCTGACTCCGAGAGTGGTCCAAACATACTTTACGGTGTCCCTGGTGCTGGCCAAACTTTGCTGGCTTAGCTTACGCTGGCCTAACTCACTTTAGGATTGTGCCGTGAGGGACAGAGTCATGTAACAGTGAACAGCCCACTCCTGTCCTCCCCGCCCCTGCTGGTGCCCCGCTGGATCAGGCCAAAGGCCCACCTAATCCTGCTTCTTGTACCTCACATCGCAATCCAAGCGCACCCTTGTGTTGGCCGGAGTTGGCGGGTGCCGGGGGGGCGCCATGTTGGGGCAGGGAAGGGCATATCTGGATGGGCCCAGGATTCGGCCAGAAGACCGGATCCTAAGCCTGTCTGGGAGGCCCCGATTAGCAGTCTCCTCGGATCTGAGCCTGCTGTTTAGCAGGCGCAGGTCCAAGTAGTGCATAGGGGAGGCCAGAGCCTCCCCTATGGTAAGGGCACGAACGGGCAGAGATGGAAGACCCTCTAAGAGTTCTCGGAGGGGCCTACAGCACTTCCAGCTCAGCCATGAGGTGCAGGCTGAGGACAGCAAGGTGTGGTTTGTTTTGGGCGCCCCACAGCCCACCTCTGCCTCCACCTCCATCCGGCCTGCCATGGGTGCAAGCCACATTGGGTGCAAGCCAGACTGGGGAGGGAGGGACGGGTGTTCAGTAGGTTTCATGATTCATACTTGTGTTTAATAGTGAAATCCCAACTGCAATCTGATGTCTTCCTTGGAGGTGGTGCAAAGGCTACCTCAGAATTCCAGATGCAGGGGAGTGGCGGCGAGATACAAGTCTCTGGTTGTCCTGTGTGCTCCCTGAGGCACCTGGTGGGCCACTGTGAGATACAAGGAGCTGGACTAGATGGGCCTTGGCCTGACTCAGTGGGGCTGTTCCTTTGTTCCTGTGAGTACCTGTCTGAAGAGGAGCATCTGGTTCTGGTGGCTGTCAAAGAGAAATGCTGGGGAGAATCTTGACTGGCCACCAGTGAGTTTCTCTCCGAATGCCAGGTGCAAGGGAGTGGCCACAGGATGCAGGCAGCCTGTTGTCCTGTGTGCTCCCTGAGGCATCTGGTGGGCCACTGTGGGACGCAGGAAGCTGGACTAGATGGGCCTTGGCGTCACCCAGTGGGGCTGTTCCTGTGAGTACATGTCTGAAGAGGTACATGTTGGAAAGGGCCTTGTTTTTTCCTTCTCCACAGCACACCTCATCCGCCTGGGGCCGTCTCCCAGATGGTGCAGCCCCTGCCGACAAGGAGAATGTGCTCAAATACTCAAACAAAACCTCCTTCCTGACACCGCCAGATCCCTCAGGGGGTCCCTCTCGTGGGCTCGCCAAGCAGCCGCGCAGCTCCAAGCCGAACTCCAGGCCCCACGGCGCTCCGCTGAGCTGGACGTTGGCCAGGACTGCGCCCCCATTGCCAGGCCCTGCCAGGCGGGACCAGGGAGCTCGGCACAGCAGTGCTGGGTTGTGTGGGGAGCCTGCTCACCACCTGGGCTCCTGCGTGCGTGCGTGCGTGCGTGCGTGCCTGCAGTCGCCTCTGCTGCACAAAGCGGGCCTGACCCTGCCAGGTGTGGCTCTGGCCTTTCCACCCTTGTGATGCCACCTGGGGACTTTCCAGACTTCAGTGGGTCCGGCGTGCCCTCCTTCCCAGGGGCGGGGTGGCGGCTCTGCTGTGATTGTTCGCCTTCTGTGTTGTTTGGGTGTTTGAATTGCACCGGTGTGTTCTGACTGATTCAGTGAAAGCCATCTGGACTTCTTTTTTTAAAGAAAGGCAGCCTATGATGCTTTTGAATAAATGCATGAAATACGTGCACATATCAGCATTTAGGGACAAAAGGGGAATTTATCCGCTTCAATCTCTGCCTTGGCTACAAGTTTACGAAAGATAATTCTTTGGTGCACTTATCTTGTAGCGCTGGTAGAAGCTACACTGTCCTCCTGAAGAAGAGCAGGCCAGTTGCACGTCCATTTTCTGCCACCCGTCCCCTCCTGACGCCGGCTCCCCTGTGATGCTGCAGTGACTCGTCTGCGGTCCCGGGGCGCACAGAGAGTCGTTCTCCGGCCTGCAGGATGCAGCAGTCGGGAAGGCCGGATTTCGCCGTGTCTCGCTCCTCTTCTGCTCTGACACCGCCTCGTCTCTCCTTCCAGCATTTTGTACGTCTCCTTCCCCACCAATCTGGTTCGCTCTTTGGGGACCTCCCTGAGGATCCCCTTCAGTGTTCAAGTGGGATTAAGAACCTGCTTGAAGTCAGGAGCGCTCGAGTTGCAGCTTCCTGGCTTTTCAGGGACATCCTCATTATCTGCCCCCCCCACCGTGGACCCCCCCCACCTCATCCACACAGGGCTTGCTGTCTTGGGGGTTGTGCTTGTGAGAGCCCCCCCCCCAGTGTGCATGAGCCGCAGATCGATCGCAAGGTGTGTGAGCCACCTAACAATGGCTGCTGTCACGCGAGTCCCGAGAGGGAACCCACCATGCAGAGCCTGCCCGCTGGCGCCAGGTCCCTTTCCGGCCAGCTCACAGAGCCTGTACGAGTAGGTTGTGCCCTCAAAAGTAGAGCTTCAGCTAACCTGAGGAGGAGACGGAGCAGGCCTAGTGGTCGGGGCACAGAAGCCAGGTGGGGGAAGTACAGTTAGCTAAATAGGCACAAGCAGAGTAAAAGGCAGGAACTGACAGGGAGCTGATTCTGAAGAGAATTACAGCTCAAACCTACACAGGTCTACTCTGAGTAGGACCAGAGGTCTACTTGTGAGTAGGAACCCAAGTAAAACTGAGGGGAAGACTCACCCAAGGAGGGGAAGCCCTGTTTAGTGCTTTTGAACACTCTAGTGTGTAGTCCTTAGTGTTTTAAACTAAAAAACAAGATTTAAACTAAATTTTAAACTAGATTTAAACCAGAAACAAGATTTAACCTCAGTGTTTAAGCTTCAGTGTTTAAGGGAGAATATTAAGGGCAGTGGGGAACTTGCCAGGCAGGAAGTGACTCATCCAGCATTTTCAGGAGGTGCATTGTTCTGCTAATCCTGTGAGCCGAATTCCATTAGGCAGCCTCTTTTGTCTTCCTAGTCTTGAAGCCCCCCCCCCCCCGGGTGTGGGACCAGCCCTTTTCAAGCAGCCAGAAAGGAAGGGGAGGGGCTAGGTAAGAGTACACAGCAGCACACTCTAGCGAGTGCCTTCACCAGCAGTGAGTGCTGTCCGCGAGGAAATGCAGCGTCCGCGACAAAGTGCCTGGTGAGACACGCGAGCTCAGCAGCAGGGCGAGGAAGCCAGGGCCCCGGACTCTTCAGGAACGTTAG
Organism: Lerista edwardsae; assembly: GCA_029204185.1. Classification (NCBI taxonomy): domain Eukaryota; kingdom Metazoa; phylum Chordata; class Lepidosauria; order Squamata; family Scincidae; genus Lerista; species Lerista edwardsae. Next base: position 12,411 of record JAJKFI010034865.1, on the reverse strand, counting down.
AACCTAAAACAAACCTAGCCACGCAGTCGGTTAGCCAGCAGGTGGGCGGGGGCTATCCAGTGTTTTGCACAGAGTGCCACATGTATGACCATATGCCTCTGGGGCATAAGTCGTGGGTGTGTCCTCAGTGCAAGCAGCTCCAGGGACTCAGGGAACGCGTCCACTCCCTAGAGGCCTTGGTTGCGGACCTGGAGAAGCAGAGGCAGGCAGCGAGGGTCCATGGTGAGACTTCCGGGGACTTGCAGGCTTCGTCCCACCCGCAGACGGGCAGCTCCTCGGCTGCTGGGGAAAGGAGTCTCAGGGCTGGAGGACGTCAGCTTGGAACAGAGGGAAACAGTCCCCCAGCGGGGGGCCCTTCTTCCAGGGACGAGCCCACATCAAATCGCACTAAGGATGCTCCTCGGCGGGAGGGGGGTTGTGGTCTCCTTGTTGTGGGTGATTCTATAGTTAGGAATATAGAGAGGGGGGTCTGTGACGGATGTGAGGACCGCACGGTGACTTGCCTGCCTGGTGCGAAGGTTGCGGACATCACGTCTCGTCTAGATAGGCTGGTAAGGAGTGCTGGGGAGGAGGTAGCGGTCGTGGTGCATGTTGGCACCAACGATGTGGGGAAATGTAGCCGGGAGGTCCTGGAAGCCAAATTTAGGTTCCTAGGCAGGACGCTGAAGGCCAGGACCCCCAAGGTAGCGTTCTCAGAAGTGCTACCCGTTCCACGTGCAGGGCCGGCTAGGCAGGCGGAGCTCAGGGGTCTCAATGCGTGGATGAGGCGGTGGTGTCGGGATGAAGGGTTTAGATTCGTTAGGCACTGGGGGACATTCTGGGACAAGCCAGGCCTGTACAAGAGGGACGGGCTTCACCTGAACCAAAATGGAACCAGGCTGCTGGCGCTTAACATTAAAAAGGTGGCAGGGCAGCTTTTAAACTGACCCCTGGGGGAAAGCCGACAGGAGCCGAGTGGCGTCCGGTTCGGAACTCCTCATCCCTATGGGAAGAGGAGGGTGGAGGAGTACCACAGAGTAATGTCAGAGTATGAAATAGGACTGCAAACAGGAGTGTAACTGACAGTTTGTCCAGTAGAAAGAGAGGTGGGGAAAAGGGATCAAAAAAGAGTCCTTCCTTAGGGAACCCCATATATAGGTGTTATTATGCAAATGCCCAAAGTCTCCGAGCAAAGATGGGAGAACTGGAATGTTTAGTGACTAGGGAAGAGATTGATATAGTAGGCATAACGGAAACCTGGTGGAATGCAGAGAACCAGTGGGATACTGCAATCCCAGGCTATAAACTCTATGGGAGGGACAGGGAACGGTGTGTTGGTGGTGGGGTGGCCATCTACGTCAAAGAAGGGATAGAATCCAGCAGAGTAGAAATTGGCCTGTGTTCTGCCAAATTCCCTGCTGGGCCTCCCCAAGGGCCCAAATGCACACACTAGGCTAACTAGTTTCCCCTCCAGAGCAGCCTCAGGGCTAGGCAAGAGGGAGGGGGTTCAGTCACCCACTGGGCCTCCTCTCGTCCAGCAGCTTCGCTTGGGATCACTGGCTGGCCAGCCTCCTCCAGGCTGCCCCCTTCACCGGCTTAGCTCCAAACTACCCTAAGTCTAGCACCAACAAACCCCACCAACAAACAATAGGCAGTCAGCTTGCCTAAGCCACAACTACCTCCTCCACTTAGTGGCTCCAGGGGCGTGGCAAGCTTTTAACTGTTGACAGGCTGGCTGGTTATTATAATCCACGGGGCTTGTTGTTTTTATATTGTTTTTAAATTTGTTTTTAATTGTGTTCTTAATTTTTGATTGTATTGTTTAATTCTGTTTTAATTGTTTTTAATTGTGAATTGTTATATTGTTTTTATATATATATTGTAATGCCGCCTTGGGTGCCTTCGGGCACAATAAGGCGGGGTAAAAATCTAATAATAAATAAATAAAATAAAATAAATGCAACAATTACTCCCCACAATAACCTTACCTTAGCCGGTCCTTCCTTTAGCCAGTCCAACAGTCCTTCAGGCAGGCAGTCCAGCCAGTACTCCATCAGAACAAGCCAGCCATCCATCCAGCCAGCCAGCACCTACCCAGGTTCTTTACTGCAGCTCCTACCTCCAACTTTATACTGAGGCCAGCCAATCAGTGTCTGTTGCTAGGCAGGCTCTAGCATTTACCATGCCCATCTGCACCTGTGCTAACCTCCTGAGGCTTGCAAAGACCTTGGGGGTTAACCCTGTAATCCCTGGCTAATCTGGGACAAGGGGCCATTGCTGATACCATTCCCTATCTCCTTGGGGTATCTCTGCCTTTTCCAATACAGCCTGACTCCACCATAGAGTGGAGTTAAATTCCCAGGTCAAAAGAGTGATGTAAAAGAGGGGGTGTGCTATTGTCCTCCGGATCAAACACTTGAAGGTGACCTTGAAATGAGGAAACAAATCAGGGCAGTGACCAAGAGAGACAGGATTGTAATCATGGGGGACTTCAATTATCCTCCTATCGACTGGGTCAACTGCTGCTCTGGTCAAGAAAGAGACACCAGATTCCTTGATGTGCTGAATGACTGTGCCTTAGAGCAGCTAGTCATAGAGCCCACCAGAGGACAGGCAACTCTGGATTTAATACTGTGTGGTACTCGGAACCTAGTTAGGGGTGTTACTGAGCCATTGGGGAACAGTGACCTGTTGTGATTTCACCATGCATGTCCAGGAAAGAGGGCAGAGCAAATATGACACAAAAGAACAAAAGAGCCCTGCTGGATCAGGCCAAGGCCCATCTAGTCCAGCTTCCTGGATGTCACAGTTGCCCACCAGATGCCTCAGGTTGCATACGGGACAAGAAGATGCTTGCATCCTGTGGCCACTCCCTTGCACCTGGCACTCTGAAGTAGCCTAGTTCTAAATTATGGAGGTTGCACCACCCATCAGGGCCTGTAGCCTGCGATGGACTTTTCCTCCAGAAATCTGTCCAGTCCCCTTTTAAAGGCACCCAGGCCAGACACCATCACCACCTCCTGTGGCCAGGACCTTCATGCGCATCCAGAGACACGCACATAGCAACTGGCAGTGGCAGCCTCGTGTGACCATCTGCTCATGCTGCTCCTCCACATGGCCTGCTGAGTGGCTCTGCCCTGGTAAACATGGCTGCTGAGCGTCTGATGTGCACCAATGCTTGTGGGGGGCCCCACAGCCTCCCATAACGGTCATGGCTGCAAAATTCCGGGAGCAGCATTGGGTGCAACTGCCATGCACAGATTGTCATGGTATACAGAGTCTGGTAAGACTGAACCAAACTCTTCTCTGTGGACAGTAGCTCATGGCACCAGGCCAAGGTACAGAATGCGCCTGCGTGCAGGAGAGAGAGAGGGATAATTACTGATGAGCTACAGCTGTTATTGAGGTGGACGTGCCTAGATGCACGGAGTCTATGGCCACAGCATGTAAAGCACTGATTGGTGTTCAGGACTCAACACAGGTATATAAGGGGACAGGTTCCCAGTGCAAATTGTGGGTTAAGATTGATAGGAGGGGAAATGCTGTCCATTTGACTGTTAACATCTGCTGTGTAAGTTGCCAACTGCCGTGTCCTGTATACTGTGCTTTGCCTGACTGATGTATCTGGAATGTGACCTTCGCCTGGAAACTGACTAAGCTTATGGAATACATTCTTATCTCTGCAAAGACTGCGTGTGGTGCATTTCTTTGCTAGAGCGAGAGAAGCCTTGCTGAGCTGACTGGGGAGGCTGCTTTTCTCTGCGCAACTGATCTGTAAACTCTGCTGACCATGCCAGGGGGTTGGCGTGAGAGTCCCCACACTTGGGGTCCTCTCCAATGCCACCCGGGCATATATCTTGAACTGCGACACAGACACCTGGTGGCAGCTGGCAGAGTTTTGGCCCATCTCATTTCTGAGTATTCTGCAGAAAGGACAACATGCCCCTGAATGTGACAGAAGTCTGTGGAGGTGACCCAGCACTGGCGGGGAATGTGGAGGGAAGGAGTTGCCCTTGGCTGGGCTGGCAGAGCCTGGACTGCCGCTGACATTCATTCTCCCAGCAGGCCGATCACCCATTGTAGGCTACAGGCTGTGATGGGTAGTGCAACCTAGTGGCTGTAGACCTAGGCTACCTTGGAATGCCAGATGCAGGGGAGTGGCAACGAGATAGAAGTATCTTGTGGTCTCCTGTGCTCCCTGAGGTATCTGGTGGGCCCCTGTGAGATGCAGGAAGCTGATGGGCCTTGGCCTGATCCAGTGGGGCTGTTCCTATGTTCTAATGTTCACTTATCCAGACAGGCTCTTTGGATGTTCTTTTGTCGCCTTGTAATGGAAAGGGGTAGAAAAAGAGTGGATGGGCTTGACCTCCCCATTTGCTCACAATGACTAGAGCAACTCAAGTCATTAACTCAGCTGCCTTCAATCTAAACTGAACTCACCCCTCAGTAGAAGCCCCACAAAAGAAACAAGCTGTGGAGGTGGATCTGAGGTGACCTGTTCTCAGGCAGGCTAACTTGGCCCGAGGGCTGGAGGGGAGAGCTGGGGAGGCTTGTTTTTGTCTCTGCCCTTCTCCCTTGCATTGGAGGTGCGGCAGGCAGTGCAAGACCTGCCAGAGCCACATCGCCCATCATTAGGGAAGGCAGAATGGGATAAGGTGATTAAAGAAATGAGACGCTAATGGCTACCGACCGACCTCTGCTGCTCATTAGACACCATCATTAATTGAGAACTTCCTGGAAAGGCTTAATGGGCCTCTTTCATTTGATTCTAAAGGATGTGTGGGCAGTCAACGTTTTATTCGTGAAGCATCTATATGGGGAACTGAGTAAGTTTCCCGTCCTGCCCAACTTTCCAGGGCCAGCTGTGCAGCGGTGCCAATGGGGCGTGGGGGGGGCGCAGGGGGGCAGTCAGGGAGGCCTCCTCGAGGGGTGTGTTTGTCCCCTTACCCTGGGCTGCATCACAGCTGTAGCAGTGCTGGCAAGTCAGATAGGATGAGGCTGTAAGTCTTACGGAACACAATGGGCTTACTTCTGAGTAAAATAGATAACACTGTTTTCCACCCCTCTATCTGCATGAAGTGGCCAGCCTAGACAGCAACGATGCTTGCCTGAGCAATATGCAAGTGTGCGTGTTGGTGTGTTTGATGTGTTCTACTCAGTAAGTCTTATGGAGCTTACTCCCAAGTAAATGTGTACAGGATTGCCACCCAAGTGTTTAGGATTTGCAGGATTATATCTGTTGATGTATACAAAATCTTTGGAAAACACCTTGAAAACAACAAAACTACTCTGATGTTTTTCAAATTCATATGTACCAGACTTGTTTAGGGTGTGTGTGTGTGTGTGTGTGTGTGTGTTACTTTCCAGGATAATTTTCACTTCAGTGAATAAGCCTGTTGGTTTGCTAAGCTGTTAATCATTTGGCATTTTGAATCTGATTCCAGTGTTAACATACAAAGAGAAAGGTCCTGTTTCCTAGAAGGAAGATTGTTTTGCTCAAGCGTCTTTCCTGCCAGAAAGTAGTACCTGGGGGAGTGACACTGTTGCCATGGAATACGCCAATATGCACGGGCATAAGAGAAATGTTGGGCCAAATGAACCAAGTCTCTCCTGTGTGCATGCAACACAAGAATTCATTTGCATGAGTCAACACCCAATTGCTTGTTTAAAAAATTGCCTTCTCTACCTGCAATGAGTGCCATCCATTTTCTTTGGAGAGTTTTGGCCCAGAACTATCCTTGAGATAAGCCAGCTTGTCTCCCCACACCAGAGGCGTTTCTACAGGGATGGCAAATCTCTAAGTGTTGCAAGAAGCCTTACCCTGTGTGTAAATCCCTCCTCTCCTTTGCTGCTGTAGCCAGTAAGCAACGGCCAAGATGTTGCTGTTCCCTGTGAGGATTGGCTAAAACGGTGCAGGAGAGGAGTGATTTCCTTAGAGCTTTGCCATCCCTGTAGAAACGCCACTGCCCCACACATCAGCACAATGACAGCTCTGTCAACCAATGGCATGGCCTTCTTAAAGGGGAAGAAGATGGCTGCCATATGGGCAGCCATTCTCGGTGCAGTTCCAGATCTTGCTACCTTGAGAACAGCCACCTTCTTCCCCTTTGAGAAGAGCAGCGCAACAATGCAGGAAGTAACTGCAATGATGCAATGACATCACGGCAATTACTTGGGGAGAGGCTTTTTTGCCTAGCCCCGGGTGCAAGGGGGCCAGAACTGCTACTGCTAGCAGCATGGAGGTCTACCTGCCGATGTGTGCTCTACTGACCCCAGTGCCATGCTGAAAAATCAAAGCATTGGCATGACCTGCCAATGCCTGAAGGGCCGTCATAAGGGAGAAGAGACAAATTTGTTCTCATCTGCCTTCAATAGTAGAACGAGGTCCAGTGGGTACAAACTGCAAGAGAGGAGATTCCGGCTGGACAGCAGGAATAATTTCTTGACAATCAGGGCGGTTCAACAGCGGAAGAGATTGCCACTGGAGGGAGGTGGTGGATTCTCCCTCACTGGAGCCCTTCAAGCAGGGGCTTGACAGGCACCTGATGGAGATGCTCTGGGTGGATTTCCTGTACAGGCAGGGGGTTGGACTAGAGGACCCTGTAGATCACTTCCAACTGCATGATTCTGTGAACCTGGATGCCAGCACAGCAATGCTGCAATGGAAAATGCGGACGATTCCCCCAGGAGACAGGCGAATGACACCAGCAGTGGCCCCTTGCAGGAACCAGAAGGGCTCAGAGCTTGGGCTCTAGCAGGGAGGTGCATTACACAGCTGCAGCCACTAGAGGCAGCTGGGTCTTCAGAGGTCAAAGCACCCCCGGAGGACAGAGTGGTGTGGGGGGTAGCAGGAGGGGGGAGGAGGGGGACGTGGACATTGTCTTGGTGGCTTAACTCGCACTCTGACTTGGCCTGGCGGACGCAGACGACTGGCCCGTGGACTGGCGCTTGGCGACTGGCGTGTGGCTGCCGGAGGAGCGTCTGGGGAGGGGGCGTCCAGCGGTGGTCCGGTACCAAACCAGGACCGTGACGGAGGGGGAAGGGGGCTCGTTGGCCTTCAGTGGACGCCCCTCCTCCGGGAAGTCTGGGGAGGAGGTTGGGGCGCAACAAATGCCAATGGGGAGGAAACTGGTGCATGATGTCAGAAGGACGGGGGGGGCTGAAGGGGCCTCAGCAAAAGCCACATCCTGACCCCCTCTCAGATGAGGGGCAAGGCCCTGACGTCAGACCAACGACAGTGCTGGCAGGGGGCAGGGGTCAGCCCATGGCAAGCAGTGGGAAGGGTGAAACAGTAGAAAAGTGCCCCCCCCTGCTGGCCCTCCCCTCCCCCTCCCCCTCCCCTGCCTGGAGCACACTGGACACCTGGAGCAGCCCACCAAGGCAGGCCCACCCTTCCCACACAGCAGAGGGGGGGGGCAGGTCTGGAGGGCAGTGCTTGGGCCGCCGCCTCCTCCTCCTCGGCCACGGAGCGTTCCAGGCGCTGAGCCCCGGCCGGCATTCGTTGTGTCCCAGCGCCTTTCCTGCTGATGCCCGACTCCCTGCCCGGTCACTGCCCTGGGCACCCCCTCCATTAAAACACGTGCCCTCTATGAGTCCTGCTGACCCCAGGCGCGGAGAGAGCGCATCCGTCTCCATTAAACTGCGTTCTCTGTTTCCACGCCAGAGCTGATATGATCAGATCAGCGCTGTTCCAGGCCTGGCCACGGGCTCCCGTTCTCAAAGCGCACTCAGATAATTGCTGCTGAATTTGATGTATGGCGCTTGATAGTCTCATTAAGAGAGCTGCACAATATTTTTCGAAGCAGAGAAGTTAATAAAATTTATTAAGTGCTCTTTCAAACCCAGGAAGGCAGCCGTGCCGATCCCTCTCCGGGAGTTGGAAGCCCCTGACTGGCTCTGGGCTCCTCCCGCCTGTGGACCGAGGGGGTGGGAGGAGGGGGGGGGCGTGACGAGCACCTGGCGAGAGGAACGTGGGGCAGCTTTTCAACTGTTTGGAAGGTGTTTACAGCTGGACCTCGGTGTCCGCAGGGGGTCGTCCGCTCCCAGACCCCTTGCAAATACCAGATCCTGCGGCTAGTGGAGTCCCATCGAAGACCTCTGGAGGCAGCCAGAACTGTCTCCAGGCACGTCTGGGAGTGTCCTGAGGTGTGGGTGTGGGGGGGGGCTGTGTGCGGCCGGAGCCTCCCCGAGTGCACTTCCCACGGCCTCCCTCCCAACGCAACGGGAACTGGTTCCAGCCACATCTGGGGGGTCCAGGTCAGCTTGTGCTGGGTCAAGTCTGCAGTTCCCAAATCTGTGGGTGAGGAGGGGGGACCTGCTGTCTTTAACACATGACCAGGCATCTCTGCTGCCCCCATAGAACGCTGCATTGGCCCGGAAGTCCACTGAGCCACACGGCTGTTTGCCGAGGGACTCGTCCCCTTGAGAGCCTCGTTCTCAGCCAGCCTCCCTTCTCGCCCCGCTCGGTGGCGGTCAGGCCAGGCTGCGGCGCCTGCTTCCTGCCGTGGGGAGAACGGCACTCCCGGCGCCTGCGGAGGGCTGGAGGGGACGTAACGGGGCAGGCGATGGCCTGGAGGGAGCGCCTTTCCCTCTCCTGGGGCCAATCCTGGCGTTAGGCTGGGTAGAGCCTGTTTGCGCCACTCCTGGCGCTGGGGGGGGGGCTGCTGCACAGGCATGCGCCGTCCTCCCTGGGCTGGCCCAACGACCTGGGCTAGGTGGGGGAGGGGGCGGGAGCGGAGTGTCCGGAGGGCCGGCCAGGGGGCAGAGCCAGGATCCGGCACACAAGCAGGATCCAGCCCCCCAGTAATTTTGCTGGCGCAGCCCTGAGAAGCCCCATCGGGGCTGCTGCGTGTGACCCGGCGGGAGGAGGATGTTTCCCCCGCCCCCCAGGTAGGTTGTGCGGCAGCTCGTCCCTCCCACCCCTGGGCTAGCTAGATATGGGGCAGGCGCATTGGCCTGCCTGTTGCAGCCCGTGGCTAGGATTGCGCCCTTTGTGATGCATGACCTGCATCACAGAGAGGTGCAACCCTTGAACGCGCCTTGTATGGCACAGCTTCTGCCGAGGAGTCACGCCGCGGCTCAGCAGCTCGGAGGCGTTTGAGCTCCGCCCAGCCAGGAGCAGCGCTGCGGAGAAGGGGCCAGGCCAGGCGATCGGGCCCTTCGCCCCCTGCTGGGCCTGCCTCTTCCACGTGCTGCTTCTCACCTCCCTCCAGGACCCTGGCAGGACTTGTGCTTCTGCCAGGGCAGGGCTGGGAGCGCCCCCTTGTCACAGGGGCAGGGGCAGCACAGCGCAAAGGGGGGCTGGAGCAAAGGCTGGGCTCTCCCAGCCCTGCCCGTCCAGCCATGCCACCTCTGCCAGGGCAGCGCTCAACCGCTGGCAGCGGAGGGTTGGGACTCAGCCCTATGGCCAAACGCCACGCCCACCCACGCCCTGCCCCCAGCCTCCCCCTCCCACCACCCCTGGGTCTGTCTGGACCCGGAGCCTCCCTTGCGCTGGCTGGCTGCAGCCGACACGGGGGAGGCTCGGCAGGAGCTCGTGGAGAGGCTCGTTGCTCTGGAGCCGGCACGGAGGTTTGGATTGCGCTGCCCAAAGCAGAAGCCAAAAGCCATGCAGAGCAGGTGCGTTTTGCCAAAGAGAGTGAGATGGCCCCATGCGCCTGTTCAGCAACGGAGTTCCAGGGCAGAGATAAGCGGGCAGGAGACCTTCTGCCGACTGAAGGCGAACTGGAGGGCCACATTTCAGTGTCCTCCACACTCGCACACTCCTTTGGCTTCCTGGAAATGCGCCAATATCAGTTTCTCATTGGTCCTTGACCTTTGCAATAGGCCAGTGCGGAGTGTGAGCGCATCAGCTCCTGTTTGCTGAGTAAGTACCGATCGCTCCCTTCAATGGAGCCATTTATACGCATTAACATATTTATGGCCCTTTCACATTAACACTCATGCATTGTGATGCGTGAAAATGCTCTAATCACCCCTGCTCTTTACGGTGGTTCCTCACTGGCCAGCCGTCTTTTGTATTCGCGCTTCCCTCGGGCGACTTTGCAAACTACGCCAACAGGCCTGAAGCCCGGGGCGTGGCAGCCACCGTCTGTCCGGGACGGGCCTCCTGGAGGGTCAGGGCAGGCCGTTGGCTCTCCAGGGGTGAAGGTAGAGCTGACCTCGCAGGAGTGGACAGTGGCCGCTGAGACGCCTCTGACCCCTCGCCAGGACCACGCAGGATCCAGGACCCCCGTCCACAGCTCTGGGCTTCATATTTTCATGCTCCCCCCACCAGTCCAGGCCGAGGCCTGAGCGTCTCTGACAAACGGAGGCCCTGGTGAGAGCTTCCCCACAGCCACGTCCGCCTGCAAAGGCTGTTCCTGCACTATAGACTTGCCTGATAAGCATCTCTGCGGACGGGGAGCCGAATGAATTGCCAAGGACCAATTTCCTCCCCCCTCAAATATTCTGGAGGCCTTGGGAACATCCATGCCTTGGTGTCAGAGCACAGGATTCTGTGGCTGGAGTTGTCATCTGTTGGTTAGGCAATTCATTTTCAGGGTTTAAAGGCCAGTCCCACTAAGTCTAGTTAACAACCCGACATTTGGTCCATGCCTGACTGCCAATTAGTTAATCCAGTTCACTCCGTGGCACAATATAGTATGGTAAGAAAGGGAACGAATGTGGATAGCCCCAGCCCAGGACTCTTTCTGCACTGGGGAAGAGTGCAGCCAATGTCACACCAATCTTTTGAAAACGGAGAAGGGGGGACCCTGGAAACTACAGGCCGGTCAGCCTGACGTCTGTTCCGGGTAAGATGGTGGAAAGCCTCATCAAAGATAAAATCCTAAAACACGTAGAGGAACAAGTACTGCTGAAGGAAAGTCAGCATGGCTTCTGTAAGGGTAAGTCTTGCCTCACAAACCTTTTGGAATTCTTTGAAAAGGTCAACAGGCGCGTGGATGTGGATGAACCTGTGGATATCATATACCTGGATTTTCAGAAGGCGTTTGACACAGTCCCCCACCAAAGGCTGCTGAAGAAACTTCACAGTCAGGGAATAAGAGGGCAGGTCCTCTTATGGATTCAAAATTGGTTGAGGGCCAGGAAACAGAGAGTGGGGGTAAATGGGCAATTTTCACAGTGGAGAGAGGTGGAAAGCGGAGTGCCCCAGGGATCTGTCTTGGGGCCCGTGCTTTTCAACTTGTTCATAAATGACCTGGAGACAGGGATAAGCAGCGAGGTGGCCAAGTTTGCGGATGACACAAAACTTTTCCGGGTGGTGAAGAACGGACTGTGAAGAGCTCCAGAAGGATCTCTCCAAGTTGGGGGAATGGGCAGAAAAATGGCAGATGCGTTTCAACGTATCTGAATGTGATGCAAATTGGGGCAAAAAACCAAAACTTCACCTATAGGCTGATGGGTTCTGAGCTGTCTGTCACAGCTCAAGAGAGAGATCTTGGGGTGCTGGTGGACAATTCAATGAAGGTATCGACCCAGTGTGCGGCAGCAATTCAGAAGGCCAATTCCATGTTTGGGGTCATTAAAAAAGGGGTTAAGAATATAACAGCCAATATTATCATGCCATTGTACAAACCGATGGTGAGGCCACATCTAAAGTATTGCGTACAGTTCTGGTCACCACATCTCAAAAAGGACATAGTGGAGGTGGAAAAGGTGCAGAAGAGAGCGACAAAAATGATTACGAGGCTGGGGCACCTCCCTTATGACTTCCATGTTTGGGGCTCTTCAGTCTGGAAAAAAAGTACCTGAGGTGGGGACTTGATTGAGACATGCATGGGAGGGATAAGAGTAAATAAAGGGATGTTCTTTTTGCTCTCTCACAACACCAGAACCAGGGGGCATCCGCTAAAACTGAGGGTTGGGAGAGGTAAAACAGATAAAAGGAAATACTTTTTTACCCAACAGGCAATTAACTTATGGAACTCCTTGTCACAGGAGGTGATAATAGCATCTGGCTTAGATGCCTTTAAAAAGAGATTGGACAGATTTCTGGAGGAAAAGTCCATAGTAGGCAATAGGCCATGATGGGTTGTGCAACCTCCTTATGTTAACAGTAAGCTACTTCAGGATGCAAGCATCTTGTTGTCTTTTGTGCTCCCTGAGGCACCTGATGGGCGATATAGGAAGCTGGACTAGATACATCTTGTGCGATATAGGAAGCTGGACTAGATGGGTCTTTGGCCTGATCCAGTGGGGTTCTTCCATTGTTCCTATGAGTAACTGTCTGGAGAGGAGCATCTGGTTCTGGTGGCTGTCAAAGAAATGCTGTGGTCACCAGTGTGTTTCCCTCAGAATTTACCTCAGAATTCACCTCAGAATGCCAGGTGCAAGGGAGTGGCCACAGAATGCAAGCATCTTGTTGTCTTTTGTGCTCCCTGGGGCACCTGGTGGGCCACTGTGGGGTACAGGAAGCTGGACTAGATGGGT
>JAJKFI010034864.1:0-21992 GCA_029204185.1 Lerista edwardsae | reverse complement strand
AAAGAAAGAAAGAAAGAAAGAAAGAAAGAAAGAAAGAAAGAAAGAAAGAAACCAACTCTTGGAGCTCGGTCACATGTAGTTATGCACACGGTTTAGAGTGCCTTGACTTCGAAGTCGGCTCCCTTGGAAGTCTTCCACGCATTTTCCAGAACTCACAAGTGACTCTTGCTTTGGGAGGAGGCAAAGTTCCTTTCAGAGTAATTTATAGCAGCTTCTGCAACTTGCCCAGTGTCAGGGCTGGCTGGATCACTCACCAGAGTGCGATCCTCTCTCCTGCTGCAGCAGATTTTGGACTTGGCACCAGCAGTGCCAATGGGCTGTGTGGCACCAACGTGCCCTTCGTCTGCGTGTGGGTCATTCCAGAAGGTGGCAGCACTTATTGGCTGGATACCACCAAACTCATCCATGGGTCATCCTCCAGCTCCTGCATGGAATGTGGAGAGTCTCATGGTATAGAGAGCGTCTCTTCCTCCTCCTTGGGTGGAGGAAAGAACTGACCAAGGTTTTTGGACTGGTTAGTAAGAGGTATCCGAACTTAACAGTGACCCCTGCGGTTCCCCACCGACTGCAAACCTTCCCCTGAATATTCCCTCCGCTTGTCTCTTGACAGTTTGAGAGCCACTATGCCAATAGGGACGCGGTGGCGCTGCGGGTTAAACCGCTGCTGCTGAGCTTGCTGACCGGAAGGTTGGGAGTTCGAGACCACGTGATAGAGTGAGCTCCCGTCGCTTGTCCCAGCTCCTGCCAACCTAGCAGTTCAAAAGCACCTAAAACTGCGAGTAGATAAATAGGGACCACTTTGGTGGGAAGGTAACTGCGTTCCTGCGCTACGGCATGTAGTCATGCTGGCCACATAACCACGGAAGCTTGTCCTTGGACAAACGTAGGCTCTTCAGCTTAGAAACTGAGATGAGCACCACCCCCTACAGTCGGTCACGACTAGACCATTTGGTCGTGGGGAAACCTTTACCTTTATGGCTGCCAATGGATTATTAAGAACATTTACTAGGCTAATTATCTGCTTTTTAATCAACCAACCTATCAATTACTTAAATAAGTTGGCATATTACAGAACAATCTATCATGGCTGATGGTTTGAAACTTCCTTCCAATAAAATAAAAGCTACACATTGTTAGAAGGGGGAAAAAAATCAAATATTTACTTTTGTTTTTAGCAACATGCCATAACCAAATTAAGCATTTGTGCCATTAATTCAAAGACCCATCAGTTAAAATTTGCCCTCTGGATTATGACAGGAGACAAGGCGCCTATCACTTTGATTGATTAATTTACTAATTAATCTACTAATTAAATGGACTGCAGCTGTAACACCAACATGTGGCGATGGCTGGTGATGATGATCTCCTAGCTTGGAAATCAGCTGAACGGCCGCACCAAAAACCGAGCACAGCTCACTTCTGAGCCACAGCAGGATCTGCCCACCCCACCCCACCCCCCGCACAGGGTCGGACTCCATCCCCGGGGGAGTGGGGGGGGGGGTTGCTGCCATTGCGTCAGACCTTAGGACGAGGACCTTCCAGGGGCACGGAGTCTTCTGTCCTGGTTCTCCAGACCCTGGAGATGGGGGGGGGGGTCTTCCACCTTCCATCTCCCTGCAGTGGGAGCCCAGAGCAGCTGCCACCAGGAGGGGACCCCTCGGGTCAAGGGGCTGGCTGGGTGGGAGGGGGTGAGGGGAGGGTTCTGCGCATTCAGGGCTCTTTGTCCAGGATGGAGCTTGTAAGGCTCACCTCCTCTTCGAGGTGAACGTTGCGGACCCCTGAAACCCGTACCCAGGCCCCAGACGAAGGCGATTCTCCCCCGTCCAGACGATGATCTTCCAAGGAAGATGCCCAGCCAACGGCAGCTGCCCCTTGCTCCTTGTCTGACTGCAGCGGGTGCCCTCGTTCTCCCCAGCATGGGCGTTGGGTAAGCCTGAAGGAGAGTTTGGCGCGTTAGGGGTGGACACGTTGAGTGACCTTTAGGTTCGTCCGAATAAAGATGTGGAGACTTGTTCTAAATATAACTTTGTATTATAGAACATATTTACATAGAACAGCTTTCAGAAATCATATCAAGCTCTCTCTCTCTCCACACATCTCACGCCAAAGACAGCTCCTCACACACTAACACAGACTCACTGACACACAGTCCAGTTAAAGCCCGTACATAATCGTAACATTTACCTGTACACATCACATGATCAGGTTCCCGCCTAAAAGCTCAGTTGCTAACCCATTTCAACTTGCAAATTTACACCAGTGTTCCAAATCATATCCCAACACCCCTCCAAATTTCAAGTTGAAATAATATACATTCATTATACACAGTACATTACACACAGTATATTCCATAACTATAAATTTTAACTTTACACATCATCTGACATTCCAAGCAACTTGCACATAACATTGTGCTTAACTGTTCCCAATGCTTTTGTCATGATGTCAGCCTTGTCCTGTTTTATGCTGTAAGTTGCCATCACCCAAAGCTTTCTGCTTGGACACCCACCTGAAATCAATTACCTTCTTCCCAGGTGGTAACTGGCATCTCACACATACTTTGTTCTCCATCATGGATTGCTTCAACATTTCACTATAGCTCTGTGGCTCACATGTTACATAGCACACAGAAGCAGGTGAATAACGTTCTGGTGGCACACCTTTATTAATTCTTTCAGATCTCCTAGGAGTCACAGGTAGCTCTGTTTGCTCACCTTCATTTTCTTGGCTATTTACAATAACAGGAAGATCCAAATTGTCTTTTTCATCATTGTCTAGAATCTGTGCTCCATTGCTAAATTCAGCCTTTTTCTGTGGTGTCTGGGCACTAGAACTTTCTGGCAAACACACTGAAGAATCCTTCACCCTTTCCAAATTCTGCTCTATGAAATTTGCAGATCTCGAGAATGTGATTCTGCCTGATCCAAGTTCAGTGAAGCGGTAACTTTTCCCCCCAGCTTCGTAACCCAAAAATATCATCTTTCTAGCTTTGACTTGACCTTTTCGTCTAATAGCCTTAGGGATATGGACATAAGCACTGGAACCAAAAATTCTAAGATGGGCTAGGGAAGGCTGTCGCCCATACAAAACATAATAAGGTATTTTACCCAAAGCTGAGGTCCACAATCTGTTAACCAAATAATTAGCAGTCAGGGCCGCCTCTCCCCAATACATTCTGCTAAGCCCTGAATCAGCCAGCAAGGAATTTTGCATCACTTGTAGAGTTCTATTTCTCCTCTCAGCTATCCCATTTTCTGCAGGCGTATATGGGTTAGTTTTACGGTGCTGAATGCCTTTCTGCCTCAGCCAACCTTGGAAGGAACCAGACAGGAATTCTGTTCCTCTGTCTGTCTGCAGAGCACCAACCTTTTGATTATATCTCCTCTCTGCAAAATTTACCCATTGTTTGAATTTGATAAAGGTCTCATCCTTGCTCTTCATTAAATACACAAAACCATATCTTGAAAAATCGTCAACTATAGTTAAAATGTATCTTGCACCTCCCATGGATTTGCTTAAAGGCCCGATCAGATCTGCATGAACCAATTGGAAACACCTTCCAGAATTTCTTTCACTTTGCTTACTTACAGGGTATGCTACAGATTTTGCAACTTTGCAAGTTGCACAGTCCAAATAATTGTTGCACTTTTTCAAATTTAAACCTTGTGCACTCTCAATTGTTCTTTTTAATGCTGCAAATCCAGAATGTCCTAATCGCCGGTGCCACAAATGGATACAATTATGGTGCTCAGGGGTGTTTGCAAACACACTCATACACTCCTGAGTTGCATTGCTTTTAGGAACATCTTGCAACATGTATAGATTATCAATTTCTTCACCTTGCACACACACATCATTGCCCCTCATAATGTTGCACACTTTGCCTTCAAATTGCACCTTGTACCCTTGCTTGCAAAGGCAAGAAACACTGAGTAGATTGTGTTGCAGCTCTGGAACACAAAGAACTCCTTTAATAGACTCACCCAGGGAAGGCATAAAAATTTCTCCCTGGCCCTTCACTGAGGTGCACACACCATTAGCCAAACTGACATGGGCTTTTGGTGTAGGCACCAGCTCAGTGAACAAGGCTGGGTCAATTGCAACATGCTGGCTAGCACCAGAGTCCACTAGCCAAGTCTGTTGGTCACTGTCTTGGGTCATCTTGACCACGGAGACTTTCGTTTCTTCCTTGCCCCTCCATGAGTCTGATCCTGTCTTTCTTGGGGGTCTTTCTTTTGTGCAGTCACGTTGCAAATGATTCTCGGATCCACATCTGAAACACCTTTTGAGGAAATGCACGCTTGAGCTTTTCTTCTCAGTGCTCTGGATCCTGCTTGTTGCTGGGTTGCTGCTGCTGCTGCTGCTGCTGCTGGCTCTAAACTTCAAATTCTCTGATCTTTTCTCCTCTTCCTCCAACAAACGCCCGGTCAGGAATGCTACGGTCAGTTCACTCTCTGGCATCGCCTCCAGAGTGAGCACAAATGTATCATAGCTAGAGTCCAGGGAGCTCAGCAATATACAAGCCCTTTGTGGCTCTGGAAAACTCATTCCTTTTTCCTCTAGCTCTTGGAAAGTCTGTCTCATAAACAGCAGGTGTTCTTTCATGCTGCCTCCTGGTTGAAGCCGTGCTCTGTACAACTTTCTGGACAACATGATCTTGGAACTCATTGTGTCCCGCATGTACAGACTTCTCAAAGTCCTCCAACATTCATGGGCTGTCTTTATCCCTCTCACGTGCACCAGTTGGTCATCCTCCAGGGACAGTATCAACGTGGCCAAAGCCCTCTCATCCTGTCTGGACTTTGCCTCGTCATACTCAACTGGAGGGTCTTGGACGATGGTCCACAGCTGTTCTCGATGCAGGAACATTTCTATCTTTGTGCTCCAGGCCATGTAGTTGTTCCCTGACAGACGGGTCAAGGGAAAACTTGCCATGCTGACGTTGGTCTGCATGCTGACCTCACAAGATTCTTCTTCCTCGTCTCAGCTTCCTCCAACCTGGAACTGGTCACTGCTGGTCAACTCGATGTCCTTCTAACGGCCTGCTGGGCCCATAACCTGAAGGAGAGTTTGGCGTGTTAGGGGTGGACACGTTGAGTGACCTTTAGGTTCGTCCGAATAAAGATGCGGAGACTTGTTCTAAATATAACTTTGTATTATAGAACATATTTACATAGAACAGCTTTCAGAAATCATATCAAGCTCTCTCTCTCTCTCCACACATCTCACGCCAAAGACAGCTCCTCACACACTAACACAGACTCACTGACACACAGTCCAGTTAAAGCCCGTACATAATCGCAACATTTACCTGTACACATCACATGATCAGGTTCCCGCCTAAAAGCTCAGTTGCTAACCCATTTCAACTTGCAAATTTACACCAGTGTTCCAAATCATATCCCAACAGAGCCCCTCCGGCTCTCCCCTCTGGCCAACCCTCCTGCCTGGACTGCCCCCCCACGACTGACTCCTGTGGCCAGGCTGTCCTGATGGGGCCCCTTCGCTGGGGCCCCCACTCCGGTGGGCCTGACTGAGAAGCCGGCCTGGGTGGGGGGAGCCGTGGCCCTCTCAGCCTCCCGGCTCTCACTGCCCCTTGCAGCGGCCGAGGGAGGGAGGGAGGGAGGGAGGGAGGAGGGCCAGGCGGCGTCCCAAGGGGACAAGGTGCCGGTCACGTTCCTTGCATGCAAATAGCTCCGGAGACCCTTGCCTGACGGGCAGCAAACACGTCACACGAATCAGGAATGGCCATTTGCAGAGCTCAGGGGGGAGAATTTCAGTTTGCCCCCAAATAATGCCGACAGTTGACTTGTTTTCAGTGCCTTTGCGATTTGCCTGTACATGGTGAGAAATGGAACATTTTCCCCGAATTCTGTGACACGCTTGTCTGTGGTAAAAATAAATGGTTGGACGGATTTCTCCAATAAACTGAGAAATGATGTTCATTCACTTTTCACTCTCCGTCTACCTAGTCATAGATCACCCCAGGTGAACAGATGAAACCCTCCTGTTGATATGGCCATGTAGAAAGTAGAAAGTAACCCTTTTAGCACATTCTCTTCAATAACGGAATCACTTTCGTATCCTGCATGATAAGATTTGATCAAGAGCCACTGACCAGCGTTGGCAGCAACGTACTGAACAGCACAAGCGCAGATTGAGAGCACAGTCCTAAACTGGAGTTAGGCCGGCATAAGCTAAGCCAGCAAAGTTTGGCCAGCACCAGGGACACCATAAAGCACATTTGGACCACTCTCGGAGTCAGGGAGGATGGCGCACGTCTCTGTGCTGGCCTGTCTGACTCCGAGAGTGGTCCAAACATACTTTACGGTGTCCCTGGTGCTGGCCAAACTTTGCTGGCTTAGCTTACGCTGGCCTAACTCACTTTAGGATTGTGCCGTGAGGGACAGAGTCATGTAACAGTGAACAGCCCACTCCTGTCCTCCCCGCCCCTGCTGGTGCCCCGCTGGATCAGGCCAAAGGCCCACCTAATCCTGCTTCTTGTACCTCACATCGCAATCCAAGCGCACCCTTGTGTTGGCCGGAGTTGGCGGGTGCCGGGGGGGCGCCATGTTGGGGCAGGGAAGGGCATATCTGGATGGGCCCAGGATTCGGCCAGAAGACCGGATCCTAAGCCTGTCTGGGAGGCCCCGATTAGCAGTCTCCTCGGATCTGAGCCTGCTGTTTAGCAGGCGCAGGTCCAAGTAGTGCATAGGGGAGGCCAGAGCCTCCCCTATGGTAAGGGCACGAACGGGCAGAGATGGAAGACCCTCTAAGAGTTCTCGGAGGGGCCTACAGCACTTCCAGCTCAGCCATGAGGTGCAGGCTGAGGACAGCAAGGTGTGGTTTGTTTTGGGCGCCCCACAGCCCACCTCTGCCTCCACCTCCATCCGGCCTGCCATGGGTGCAAGCCACATTGGGTGCAAGCCAGACTGGGGAGGGAGGGACGGGTGTTCAGTAGGTTTCATGATTCATACTTGTGTTTAATAGTGAAATCCCAACTGCAATCTGATGTCTTCCTTGGAGGTGGTGCAAAGGCTACCTCAGAATTCCAGATGCAGGGGAGTGGCGGCGAGATACAAGTCTCTGGTTGTCCTGTGTGCTCCCTGAGGCACCTGGTGGGCCACTGTGAGATACAAGGAGCTGGACTAGATGGGCCTTGGCCTGACTCAGTGGGGCTGTTCCTTTGTTCCTGTGAGTACCTGTCTGAAGAGGAGCATCTGGTTCTGGTGGCTGTCAAAGAGAAATGCTGGGGAGAATCTTGACTGGCCACCAGTGAGTTTCTCTCCGAATGCCAGGTGCAAGGGAGTGGCCACAGGATGCAGGCAGCCTGTTGTCCTGTGTGCTCCCTGAGGCATCTGGTGGGCCACTGTGGGACGCAGGAAGCTGGACTAGATGGGCCTTGGCGTCACCCAGTGGGGCTGTTCCTGTGAGTACATGTCTGAAGAGGTACATGTTGGAAAGGGCCTTGTTTTTTCCTTCTCCACAGCACACCTCATCCGCCTGGGGCCGTCTCCCAGATGGTGCAGCCCCTGCCGACAAGGAGAATGTGCTCAAATACTCAAACAAAACCTCCTTCCTGACACCGCCAGATCCCTCAGGGGGTCCCTCTCGTGGGCTCGCCAAGCAGCCGCGCAGCTCCAAGCCGAACTCCAGGCCCCACGGCGCTCCGCTGAGCTGGACGTTGGCCAGGACTGCGCCCCCATTGCCAGGCCCTGCCAGGCGGGACCAGGGAGCTCGGCACAGCAGTGCTGGGTTGTGTGGGGAGCCTGCTCACCACCTGGGCTCCTGCGTGCGTGCGTGCGTGCGTGCGTGCCTGCAGTCGCCTCTGCTGCACAAAGCGGGCCTGACCCTGCCAGGTGTGGCTCTGGCCTTTCCACCCTTGTGATGCCACCTGGGGACTTTCCAGACTTCAGTGGGTCCGGCGTGCCCTCCTTCCCAGGGGCGGGGTGGCGGCTCTGCTGTGATTGTTCGCCTTCTGTGTTGTTTGGGTGTTTGAATTGCACCGGTGTGTTCTGACTGATTCAGTGAAAGCCATCTGGACTTCTTTTTTTAAAGAAAGGCAGCCTATGATGCTTTTGAATAAATGCATGAAATACGTGCACATATCAGCATTTAGGGACAAAAGGGGAATTTATCCGCTTCAATCTCTGCCTTGGCTACAAGTTTACGAAAGATAATTCTTTGGTGCACTTATCTTGTAGCGCTGGTAGAAGCTACACTGTCCTCCTGAAGAAGAGCAGGCCAGTTGCACGTCCATTTTCTGCCACCCGTCCCCTCCTGACGCCGGCTCCCCTGTGATGCTGCAGTGACTCGTCTGCGGTCCCGGGGCGCACAGAGAGTCGTTCTCCGGCCTGCAGGATGCAGCAGTCGGGAAGGCCGGATTTCGCCGTGTCTCGCTCCTCTTCTGCTCTGACACCGCCTCGTCTCTCCTTCCAGCATTTTGTACGTCTCCTTCCCCACCAATCTGGTTCGCTCTTTGGGGACCTCCCTGAGGATCCCCTTCAGTGTTCAAGTGGGATTAAGAACCTGCTTGAAGTCAGGAGCGCTCGAGTTGCAGCTTCCTGGCTTTTCAGGGACATCCTCATTATCTGCCCCCCCCACCGTGGACCCCCCCCACCTCATCCACACAGGGCTTGCTGTCTTGGGGGTTGTGCTTGTGAGAGCCCCCCCCCCAGTGTGCATGAGCCGCAGATCGATCGCAAGGTGTGTGAGCCACCTAACAATGGCTGCTGTCACGCGAGTCCCGAGAGGGAACCCACCATGCAGAGCCTGCCCGCTGGCGCCAGGTCCCTTTCCGGCCAGCTCACAGAGCCTGTACGAGTAGGTTGTGCCCTCAAAAGTAGAGCTTCAGCTAACCTGAGGAGGAGACGGAGCAGGCCTAGTGGTCGGGGCACAGAAGCCAGGTGGGGGAAGTACAGTTAGCTAAATAGGCACAAGCAGAGTAAAAGGCAGGAACTGACAGGGAGCTGATTCTGAAGAGAATTACAGCTCAAACCTACACAGGTCTACTCTGAGTAGGACCAGAGGTCTACTTGTGAGTAGGAACCCAAGTAAAACTGAGGGGAAGACTCACCCAAGGAGGGGAAGCCCTGTTTAGTGCTTTTGAACACTCTAGTGTGTAGTCCTTAGTGTTTTAAACTAAAAAACAAGATTTAAACTAAATTTTAAACTAGATTTAAACCAGAAACAAGATTTAACCTCAGTGTTTAAGCTTCAGTGTTTAAGGGAGAATATTAAGGGCAGTGGGGAACTTGCCAGGCAGGAAGTGACTCATCCAGCATTTTCAGGAGGTGCATTGTTCTGCTAATCCTGTGAGCCGAATTCCATTAGGCAGCCTCTTTTGTCTTCCTAGTCTTGAAGCCCCCCCCCCCCGGGTGTGGGACCAGCCCTTTTCAAGCAGCCAGAAAGGAAGGGGAGGGGCTAGGTAAGAGTACACAGCAGCACACTCTAGCGAGTGCCTTCACCAGCAGTGAGTGCTGTCCGCGAGGAAATGCAGCGTCCGCGACAAAGTGCCTGGTGAGACACGCGAGCTCAGCAGCAGGGCGAGGAAGCCAGGGCCCCGGACTCTTCAGGAACGTTAGAACCTAAAACAAACCTAGCCACGCAGTCGGTTAGCCAGCAGGTGGGCGGGGGCTATCCAGTGTTTTGCACAGAGTGCCACATGTATGACCATATGCCTCTGGGGCATAAGTCGTGGGTGTGTCCTCAGTGCAAGCAGCTCCAGGGACTCAGGGAACGCGTCCACTCCCTAGAGGCCTTGGTTGCGGACCTGGAGAAGCAGAGGCAGGCAGCGAGGGTCCATGGTGAGACTTCCGGGGACTTGCAGGCTTCGTCCCACCCGCAGACGGGCAGCTCCTCGGCTGCTGGGGAAAGGAGTCTCAGGGCTGGAGGACGTCAGCTTGGAACAGAGGGAAACAGTCCCCCAGCGGGGGGCCCTTCTTCCAGGGACGAGCCCACATCAAATCGCACTAAGGATGCTCCTCGGCGGGAGGGGGGTTGTGGTCTCCTTGTTGTGGGTGATTCTATAGTTAGGAATATAGAGAGGGGGGTCTGTGACGGATGTGAGGACCGCACGGTGACTTGCCTGCCTGGTGCGAAGGTTGCGGACATCACGTCTCGTCTAGATAGGCTGGTAAGGAGTGCTGGGGAGGAGGTAGCGGTCGTGGTGCATGTTGGCACCAACGATGTGGGGAAATGTAGCCGGGAGGTCCTGGAAGCCAAATTTAGGTTCCTAGGCAGGACGCTGAAGGCCAGGACCCCCAAGGTAGCGTTCTCAGAAGTGCTACCCGTTCCACGTGCAGGGCCGGCTAGGCAGGCGGAGCTCAGGGGTCTCAATGCGTGGATGAGGCGGTGGTGTCGGGATGAAGGGTTTAGATTCGTTAGGCACTGGGGGACATTCTGGGACAAGCCAGGCCTGTACAAGAGGGACGGGCTTCACCTGAACCAAAATGGAACCAGGCTGCTGGCGCTTAACATTAAAAAGGTGGCAGGGCAGCTTTTAAACTGACCCCTGGGGGAAAGCCGACAGGAGCCGAGTGGCGTCCGGTTCGGAACTCCTCATCCCTATGGGAAGAGGAGGGTGGAGGAGTACCACAGAGTAATGTCAGAGTATGAAATAGGACTGCAAACAGGAGTGTAACTGACAGTTTGTCCAGTAGAAAGAGAGGTGGGGAAAAGGGATCAAAAAAGAGTCCTTCCTTAGGGAACCCCATATATAGGTGTTATTATGCAAATGCCCAAAGTCTCCGAGCAAAGATGGGAGAACTGGAATGTTTAGTGACTAGGGAAGAGATTGATATAGTAGGCATAACGGAAACCTGGTGGAATGCAGAGAACCAGTGGGATACTGCAATCCCAGGCTATAAACTCTATGGGAGGGACAGGGAACGGTGTGTTGGTGGTGGGGTGGCCATCTACGTCAAAGAAGGGATAGAATCCAGCAGAGTAGAAATTGGCCTGTGTTCTGCCAAATTCCCTGCTGGGCCTCCCCAAGGGCCCAAATGCACACACTAGGCTAACTAGTTTCCCCTCCAGAGCAGCCTCAGGGCTAGGCAAGAGGGAGGGGGTTCAGTCACCCACTGGGCCTCCTCTCGTCCAGCAGCTTCGCTTGGGATCACTGGCTGGCCAGCCTCCTCCAGGCTGCCCCCTTCACCGGCTTAGCTCCAAACTACCCTAAGTCTAGCACCAACAAACCCCACCAACAAACAATAGGCAGTCAGCTTGCCTAAGCCACAACTACCTCCTCCACTTAGTGGCTCCAGGGGCGTGGCAAGCTTTTAACTGTTGACAGGCTGGCTGGTTATTATAATCCACGGGGCTTGTTGTTTTTATATTGTTTTTAAATTTGTTTTTAATTGTGTTCTTAATTTTTGATTGTATTGTTTAATTCTGTTTTAATTGTTTTTAATTGTGAATTGTTATATTGTTTTTATATATATATTGTAATGCCGCCTTGGGTGCCTTCGGGCACAATAAGGCGGGGTAAAAATCTAATAATAAATAAATAAAATAAAATAAATGCAACAATTACTCCCCACAATAACCTTACCTTAGCCGGTCCTTCCTTTAGCCAGTCCAACAGTCCTTCAGGCAGGCAGTCCAGCCAGTACTCCATCAGAACAAGCCAGCCATCCATCCAGCCAGCCAGCACCTACCCAGGTTCTTTACTGCAGCTCCTACCTCCAACTTTATACTGAGGCCAGCCAATCAGTGTCTGTTGCTAGGCAGGCTCTAGCATTTACCATGCCCATCTGCACCTGTGCTAACCTCCTGAGGCTTGCAAAGACCTTGGGGGTTAACCCTGTAATCCCTGGCTAATCTGGGACAAGGGGCCATTGCTGATACCATTCCCTATCTCCTTGGGGTATCTCTGCCTTTTCCAATACAGCCTGACTCCACCATAGAGTGGAGTTAAATTCCCAGGTCAAAAGAGTGATGTAAAAGAGGGGGTGTGCTATTGTCCTCCGGATCAAACACTTGAAGGTGACCTTGAAATGAGGAAACAAATCAGGGCAGTGACCAAGAGAGACAGGATTGTAATCATGGGGGACTTCAATTATCCTCCTATCGACTGGGTCAACTGCTGCTCTGGTCAAGAAAGAGACACCAGATTCCTTGATGTGCTGAATGACTGTGCCTTAGAGCAGCTAGTCATAGAGCCCACCAGAGGACAGGCAACTCTGGATTTAATACTGTGTGGTACTCGGAACCTAGTTAGGGGTGTTACTGAGCCATTGGGGAACAGTGACCTGTTGTGATTTCACCATGCATGTCCAGGAAAGAGGGCAGAGCAAATATGACACAAAAGAACAAAAGAGCCCTGCTGGATCAGGCCAAGGCCCATCTAGTCCAGCTTCCTGGATGTCACAGTTGCCCACCAGATGCCTCAGGTTGCATACGGGACAAGAAGATGCTTGCATCCTGTGGCCACTCCCTTGCACCTGGCACTCTGAAGTAGCCTAGTTCTAAATTATGGAGGTTGCACCACCCATCAGGGCCTGTAGCCTGCGATGGACTTTTCCTCCAGAAATCTGTCCAGTCCCCTTTTAAAGGCACCCAGGCCAGACACCATCACCACCTCCTGTGGCCAGGACCTTCATGCGCATCCAGAGACACGCACATAGCAACTGGCAGTGGCAGCCTCGTGTGACCATCTGCTCATGCTGCTCCTCCACATGGCCTGCTGAGTGGCTCTGCCCTGGTAAACATGGCTGCTGAGCGTCTGATGTGCACCAATGCTTGTGGGGGGCCCCACAGCCTCCCATAACGGTCATGGCTGCAAAATTCCGGGAGCAGCATTGGGTGCAACTGCCATGCACAGATTGTCATGGTATACAGAGTCTGGTAAGACTGAACCAAACTCTTCTCTGTGGACAGTAGCTCATGGCACCAGGCCAAGGTACAGAATGCGCCTGCGTGCAGGAGAGAGAGAGGGATAATTACTGATGAGCTACAGCTGTTATTGAGGTGGACGTGCCTAGATGCACGGAGTCTATGGCCACAGCATGTAAAGCACTGATTGGTGTTCAGGACTCAACACAGGTATATAAGGGGACAGGTTCCCAGTGCAAATTGTGGGTTAAGATTGATAGGAGGGGAAATGCTGTCCATTTGACTGTTAACATCTGCTGTGTAAGTTGCCAACTGCCGTGTCCTGTATACTGTGCTTTGCCTGACTGATGTATCTGGAATGTGACCTTCGCCTGGAAACTGACTAAGCTTATGGAATACATTCTTATCTCTGCAAAGACTGCGTGTGGTGCATTTCTTTGCTAGAGCGAGAGAAGCCTTGCTGAGCTGACTGGGGAGGCTGCTTTTCTCTGCGCAACTGATCTGTAAACTCTGCTGACCATGCCAGGGGGTTGGCGTGAGAGTCCCCACACTTGGGGTCCTCTCCAATGCCACCCGGGCATATATCTTGAACTGCGACACAGACACCTGGTGGCAGCTGGCAGAGTTTTGGCCCATCTCATTTCTGAGTATTCTGCAGAAAGGACAACATGCCCCTGAATGTGACAGAAGTCTGTGGAGGTGACCCAGCACTGGCGGGGAATGTGGAGGGAAGGAGTTGCCCTTGGCTGGGCTGGCAGAGCCTGGACTGCCGCTGACATTCATTCTCCCAGCAGGCCGATCACCCATTGTAGGCTACAGGCTGTGATGGGTAGTGCAACCTAGTGGCTGTAGACCTAGGCTACCTTGGAATGCCAGATGCAGGGGAGTGGCAACGAGATAGAAGTATCTTGTGGTCTCCTGTGCTCCCTGAGGTATCTGGTGGGCCCCTGTGAGATGCAGGAAGCTGATGGGCCTTGGCCTGATCCAGTGGGGCTGTTCCTATGTTCTAATGTTCACTTATCCAGACAGGCTCTTTGGATGTTCTTTTGTCGCCTTGTAATGGAAAGGGGTAGAAAAAGAGTGGATGGGCTTGACCTCCCCATTTGCTCACAATGACTAGAGCAACTCAAGTCATTAACTCAGCTGCCTTCAATCTAAACTGAACTCACCCCTCAGTAGAAGCCCCACAAAAGAAACAAGCTGTGGAGGTGGATCTGAGGTGACCTGTTCTCAGGCAGGCTAACTTGGCCCGAGGGCTGGAGGGGAGAGCTGGGGAGGCTTGTTTTTGTCTCTGCCCTTCTCCCTTGCATTGGAGGTGCGGCAGGCAGTGCAAGACCTGCCAGAGCCACATCGCCCATCATTAGGGAAGGCAGAATGGGATAAGGTGATTAAAGAAATGAGACGCTAATGGCTACCGACCGACCTCTGCTGCTCATTAGACACCATCATTAATTGAGAACTTCCTGGAAAGGCTTAATGGGCCTCTTTCATTTGATTCTAAAGGATGTGTGGGCAGTCAACGTTTTATTCGTGAAGCATCTATATGGGGAACTGAGTAAGTTTCCCGTCCTGCCCAACTTTCCAGGGCCAGCTGTGCAGCGGTGCCAATGGGGCGTGGGGGGGCGCAGGGGGGCAGTCAGGGAGGCCTCCTCGAGGGGTGTGTTTGTCCCCTTACCCTGGGCTGCATCACAGCTGTAGCAGTGCTGGCAAGTCAGATAGGATGAGGCTGTAAGTCTTACGGAACACAATGGGCTTACTTCTGAGTAAAATAGATAACACTGTTTTCCACCCCTCTATCTGCATGAAGTGGCCAGCCTAGACAGCAACGATGCTTGCCTGAGCAATATGCAAGTGTGCGTGTTGGTGTGTTTGATGTGTTCTACTCAGTAAGTCTTATGGAGCTTACTCCCAAGTAAATGTGTACAGGATTGCCACCCAAGTGTTTAGGATTTGCAGGATTATATCTGTTGATGTATACAAAATCTTTGGAAAACACCTTGAAAACAACAAAACTACTCTGATGTTTTTCAAATTCATATGTACCAGACTTGTTTAGGGTGTGTGTGTGTGTGTGTGTGTGTGTGTGTTACTTTCCAGGATAATTTTCACTTCAGTGAATAAGCCTGTTGGTTTGCTAAGCTGTTAATCATTTGGCATTTTGAATCTGATTCCAGTGTTAACATACAAAGAGAAAGGTCCTGTTTCCTAGAAGGAAGATTGTTTTGCTCAAGCGTCTTTCCTGCCAGAAAGTAGTACCTGGGGGAGTGACACTGTTGCCATGGAATACGCCAATATGCACGGGCATAAGAGAAATGTTGGGCCAAATGAACCAAGTCTCTCCTGTGTGCATGCAACACAAGAATTCATTTGCATGAGTCAACACCCAATTGCTTGTTTAAAAAATTGCCTTCTCTACCTGCAATGAGTGCCATCCATTTTCTTTGGAGAGTTTTGGCCCAGAACTATCCTTGAGATAAGCCAGCTTGTCTCCCCACACCAGAGGCGTTTCTACAGGGATGGCAAATCTCTAAGTGTTGCAAGAAGCCTTACCCTGTGTGTAAATCCCTCCTCTCCTTTGCTGCTGTAGCCAGTAAGCAACGGCCAAGATGTTGCTGTTCCCTGTGAGGATTGGCTAAAACGGTGCAGGAGAGGAGTGATTTCCTTAGAGCTTTGCCATCCCTGTAGAAACGCCACTGCCCCACACATCAGCACAATGACAGCTCTGTCAACCAATGGCATGGCCTTCTTAAAGGGGAAGAAGATGGCTGCCATATGGGCAGCCATTCTCGGTGCAGTTCCAGATCTTGCTACCTTGAGAACAGCCACCTTCTTCCCCTTTGAGAAGAGCAGCGCAACAATGCAGGAAGTAACTGCAATGATGCAATGACATCACGGCAATTACTTGGGGAGAGGCTTTTTTGCCTAGCCCCGGGTGCAAGGGGGCCAGAACTGCTACTGCTAGCAGCATGGAGGTCTACCTGCCGATGTGTGCTCTACTGACCCCAGTGCCATGCTGAAAAATCAAAGCATTGGCATGACCTGCCAATGCCTGAAGGGCCGTCATAAGGGAGAAGAGACAAATTTGTTCTCATCTGCCTTCAATAGTAGAACGAGGTCCAGTGGGTACAAACTGCAAGAGAGGAGATTCCGGCTGGACAGCAGGAATAATTTCTTGACAATCAGGGCGGTTCAACAGCGGAAGAGATTGCCACTGGAGGGAGGTGGTGGATTCTCCCTCACTGGAGCCCTTCAAGCAGGGGCTTGACAGGCACCTGATGGAGATGCTCTGGGTGGATTTCCTGTACAGGCAGGGGGTTGGACTAGAGGACCCTGTAGATCACTTCCAACTGCATGATTCTGTGAACCTGGATGCCAGCACAGCAATGCTGCAATGGAAAATGCGGACGATTCCCCCAGGAGACAGGCGAATGACACCAGCAGTGGCCCCTTGCAGGAACCAGAAGGGCTCAGAGCTTGGGCTCTAGCAGGGAGGTGCATTACACAGCTGCAGCCACTAGAGGCAGCTGGGTCTTCAGAGGTCAAAGCACCCCCGGAGGACAGAGTGGTGTGGGGGGTAGCAGGAGGGGGGAGGAGGGGGACGTGGACATTGTCTTGGTGGCTTAACTCGCACTCTGACTTGGCCTGGCGGACGCAGACGACTGGCCCGTGGACTGGCGCTTGGCGACTGGCGTGTGGCTGCCGGAGGAGCGTCTGGGGAGGGGGCGTCCAGCGGTGGTCCGGTACCAAACCAGGACCGTGACGGAGGGGGAAGGGGGCTCGTTGGCCTTCAGTGGACGCCCCTCCTCCGGGAAGTCTGGGGAGGAGGTTGGGGCGCAACAAATGCCAATGGGGAGGAAACTGGTGCATGATGTCAGAAGGACGGGGGGGGCTGAAGGGGCCTCAGCAAAAGCCACATCCTGACCCCCTCTCAGATGAGGGGCAAGGCCCTGACGTCAGACCAACGACAGTGCTGGCAGGGGGCAGGGGTCAGCCCATGGCAAGCAGTGGGAAGGGTGAAACAGTAGAAAAGTGCCCCCCCTGCTGGCCCTCCCCTCCCCCTCCCCCTCCCCTGCCTGGAGCACACTGGACACCTGGAGCAGCCCACCAAGGCAGGCCCACCCTTCCCACACAGCAGAGGGGGGGGCAGGTCTGGAGGGCAGTGCTTGGGCCGCCGCCTCCTCCTCCTCGGCCACGGAGCGTTCCAGGCGCTGAGCCCCGGCCGGCATTCGTTGTGTCCCAGCGCCTTTCCTGCTGATGCCCGACTCCCTGCCCGGTCACTGCCCTGGGCACCCCCTCCATTAAAACACGTGCCCTCTATGAGTCCTGCTGACCCCAGGCGCGGAGAGAGCGCATCCGTCTCCATTAAACTGCGTTCTCTGTTTCCACGCCAGAGCTGATATGATCAGATCAGCGCTGTTCCAGGCCTGGCCACGGGCTCCCGTTCTCAAAGCGCACTCAGATAATTGCTGCTGAATTTGATGTATGGCGCTTGATAGTCTCATTAAGAGAGCTGCACAATATTTTTCGAAGCAGAGAAGTTAATAAAATTTATTAAGTGCTCTTTCAAACCCAGGAAGGCAGCCGTGCCGATCCCTCTCCGGGAGTTGGAAGCCCCTGACTGGCTCTGGGCTCCTCCCGCCTGTGGACCGAGGGGGTGGGAGGAGGGGGGGGCGTGACGAGCACCTGGCGAGAGGAACGTGGGGCAGCTTTTCAACTGTTTGGAAGGTGTTTACAGCTGGACCTCGGTGTCCGCAGGGGGTCGTCCGCTCCCAGACCCCTTGCAAATACCAGATCCTGCGGCTAGTGGAGTCCCATCGAAGACCTCTGGAGGCAGCCAGAACTGTCTCCAGGCACGTCTGGGAGTGTCCTGAGGTGTGGGTGTGGGGGGGGGCTGTGTGCGGCCGGAGCCTCCCCGAGTGCACTTCCCACGGCCTCCCTCCCAACGCAACGGGAACTGGTTCCAGCCACATCTGGGGGGTCCAGGTCAGCTTGTGCTGGGTCAAGTCTGCAGTTCCCAAATCTGTGGGTGAGGAGGGGGGACCTGCTGTCTTTAACACATGACCAGGCATCTCTGCTGCCCCCATAGAACGCTGCATTGGCCCGGAAGTCCACTGAGCCACACGGCTGTTTGCCGAGGGACTCGTCCCCTTGAGAGCCTCGTTCTCAGCCAGCCTCCCTTCTCGCCCCGCTCGGTGGCGGTCAGGCCAGGCTGCGGCGCCTGCTTCCTGCCGTGGGGAGAACGGCACTCCCGGCGCCTGCGGAGGGCTGGAGGGGACGTAACGGGGCAGGCGATGGCCTGGAGGGAGCGCCTTTCCCTCTCCTGGGGCCAATCCTGGCGTTAGGCTGGGTAGAGCCTGTTTGCGCCACTCCTGGCGCTGGGGGGGGGGCTGCTGCACAGGCATGCGCCGTCCTCCCTGGGCTGGCCCAACGACCTGGGCTAGGTGGGGGAGGGGGCGGGAGCGGAGTGTCCGGAGGGCCGGCCAGGGGGCAGAGCCAGGATCCGGCACACAAGCAGGATCCAGCCCCCCAGTAATTTTGCTGGCGCAGCCCTGAGAAGCCCCATCGGGGCTGCTGCGTGTGACCCGGCGGGAGGAGGATGTTTCCCCCGCCCCCCAGGTAGGTTGTGCGGCAGCTCGTCCCTCCCACCCCTGGGCTAGCTAGATATGGGGCAGGCGCATTGGCCTGCCTGTTGCAGCCCGTGGCTAGGATTGCGCCCTTTGTGATGCATGACCTGCATCACAGAGAGGTGCAACCCTTGAACGCGCCTTGTATGGCACAGCTTCTGCCGAGGAGTCACGCCGCGGCTCAGCAGCTCGGAGGCGTTTGAGCTCCGCCCAGCCAGGAGCAGCGCTGCGGAGAAGGGGCCAGGCCAGGCGATCGGGCCCTTCGCCCCCTGCTGGGCCTGCCTCTTCCACGTGCTGCTTCTCACCTCCCTCCAGGACCCTGGCAGGACTTGTGCTTCTGCCAGGGCAGGGCTGGGAGCGCCCCCTTGTCACAGGGGCAGGGGCAGCACAGCGCAAAGGGGGGCTGGAGCAAAGGCTGGGCTCTCCCAGCCCTGCCCGTCCAGCCATGCCACCTCTGCCAGGGCAGCGCTCAACCGCTGGCAGCGGAGGGTTGGGACTCAGCCCTATGGCCAAACGCCACGCCCACCCACGCCCTGCCCCCAGCCTCCCCCTCCCACCACCCCTGGGTCTGTCTGGACCCGGAGCCTCCCTTGCGCTGGCTGGCTGCAGCCGACACGGGGGAGGCTCGGCAGGAGCTCGTGGAGAGGCTCGTTGCTCTGGAGCCGGCACGGAGGTTTGGATTGCGCTGCCCAAAGCAGAAGCCAAAAGCCATGCAGAGCAGGTGCGTTTTGCCAAAGAGAGTGAGATGGCCCCATGCGCCTGTTCAGCAACGGAGTTCCAGGGCAGAGATAAGCGGGCAGGAGACCTTCTGCCGACTGAAGGCGAACTGGAGGGCCACATTTCAGTGTCCTCCACACTCGCACACTCCTTTGGCTTCCTGGAAATGCGCCAATATCAGTTTCTCATTGGTCCTTGACCTTTGCAATAGGCCAGTGCGGAGTGTGAGCGCATCAGCTCCTGTTTGCTGAGTAAGTACCGATCGCTCCCTTCAATGGAGCCATTTATACGCATTAACATATTTATGGCCCTTTCACATTAACACTCATGCATTGTGATGCGTGAAAATGCTCTAATCACCCCTGCTCTTTACGGTGGTTCCTCACTGGCCAGCCGTCTTTTGTATTCGCGCTTCCCTCGGGCGACTTTGCAAACTACGCCAACAGGCCTGAAGCCCGGGGCGTGGCAGCCACCGTCTGTCCGGGACGGGCCTCCTGGAGGGTCAGGGCAGGCCGTTGGCTCTCCAGGGGTGAAGGTAGAGCTGACCTCGCAGGAGTGGACAGTGGCCGCTGAGACGCCTCTGACCCCTCGCCAGGACCACGCAGGATCCAGGACCCCCGTCCACAGCTCTGGGCTTCATATTTTCATGCTCCCCCCACCAGTCCAGGCCGAGGCCTGAGCGTCTCTGACAAACGGAGGCCCTGGTGAGAGCTTCCCCACAGCCACGTCCGCCTGCAAAGGCTGTTCCTGCACTATAGACTTGCCTGATAAGCATCTCTGCGGACGGGGAGCCGAATGAATTGCCAAGGACCAATTTCCTCCCCCTCAAATATTCTGGAGGCCTTGGGAACATCCATGCCTTGGTGTCAGAGCACAGGATTCTGTGGCTGGAGTTGTCATCTGTTGGTTAGGCAATTCATTTTCAGGGTTTAAAGGCCAGTCCCACTAAGTCTAGTTAACAACCCGACATTTGGTCCATGCCTGACTGCCAATTAGTTAATCCAGTTCACTCCGTGGCACAATATAGTATGGTAAGAAAGGGAACGAATGTGGATAGCCCCAGCCCAGGACTCTTTCTGCACTGGGGAAGAGTGCAGCCAATGTCACACCAATCTTTTGAAAACGGAGAAGGGGGGACCCTGGAAACTACAGGCCGGTCAGCCTGACGTCTGTTCCGGGTAAGATGGTGGAAAGCCTCATCAAAGATAAAATCCTAAAACACGTAGAGGAACAAGTACTGCTGAAGGAAAGTCAGCATGGCTTCTGTAAGGGTAAGTCTTGCCTCACAAACCTTTTGGAATTCTTTGAAAAGGTCAACAGGCGCGTGGATGTGGATGAACCTGTGGATATCATATACCTGGATTTTCAGAAGGCGTTTGACACAGTCCCCCACCAAAGGCTGCTGAAGAAACTTCACAGTCAGGGAATAAGAGGGCAGGTCCTC
Organism: Lerista edwardsae; assembly: GCA_029204185.1. Lineage (NCBI taxonomy): Eukaryota > Metazoa > Chordata > Lepidosauria > Squamata > Scincidae > Lerista > Lerista edwardsae. Next base: position 1,373 of record JAJKFI010034864.1, on the reverse strand, counting down.
TTATGGATTCAAAATTGGTTGAGGGCCAGGAAACAGAGAGTGGGGGTAAATGGGCAATTTTCACAGTGGAGAGAGGTGGAAAGCGGAGTGCCCCAGGGATCTGTCTTGGGGCCCGTGCTTTTCAACTTGTTCATAAATGACCTGGAGACAGGGATAAGCAGCGAGGTGGCCAAGTTTGCGGATGACACAAAACTTTTCCGGGTGGTGAAGAACGGACTGTGAAGAGCTCCAGAAGGATCTCTCCAAGTTGGGGGAATGGGCAGAAAAATGGCAGATGCGTTTCAACGTATCTGAATGTGATGCAAATTGGGGCAAAAAACCAAAACTTCACCTATAGGCTGATGGGTTCTGAGCTGTCTGTCACAGCTCAAGAGAGAGATCTTGGGGTGCTGGTGGACAATTCAATGAAGGTATCGACCCAGTGTGCGGCAGCAATTCAGAAGGCCAATTCCATGTTTGGGGTCATTAAAAAAGGGGTTAAGAATATAACAGCCAATATTATCATGCCATTGTACAAACCGATGGTGAGGCCACATCTAAAGTATTGCGTACAGTTCTGGTCACCACATCTCAAAAAGGACATAGTGGAGGTGGAAAAGGTGCAGAAGAGAGCGACAAAAATGATTACGAGGCTGGGGCACCTCCCTTATGACTTCCATGTTTGGGGCTCTTCAGTCTGGAAAAAAAGTACCTGAGGTGGGGACTTGATTGAGACATGCATGGGAGGGATAAGAGTAAATAAAGGGATGTTCTTTTTGCTCTCTCACAACACCAGAACCAGGGGGCATCCGCTAAAACTGAGGGTTGGGAGAGGTAAAACAGATAAAAGGAAATACTTTTTTACCCAACAGGCAATTAACTTATGGAACTCCTTGTCACAGGAGGTGATAATAGCATCTGGCTTAGATGCCTTTAAAAAGAGATTGGACAGATTTCTGGAGGAAAAGTCCATAGTAGGCAATAGGCCATGATGGGTTGTGCAACCTCCTTATGTTAACAGTAAGCTACTTCAGGATGCAAGCATCTTGTTGTCTTTTGTGCTCCCTGAGGCACCTGATGGGCGATATAGGAAGCTGGACTAGATACATCTTGTGCGATATAGGAAGCTGGACTAGATGGGTCTTTGGCCTGATCCAGTGGGGTTCTTCCATTGTTCCTATGAGTAACTGTCTGGAGAGGAGCATCTGGTTCTGGTGGCTGTCAAAGAAATGCTGTGGTCACCAGTGTGTTTCCCTCAGAATTTACCTCAGAATTCACCTCAGAATGCCAGGTGCAAGGGAGTGGCCACAGAATGCAAGCATCTTGTTGTCTTTTGTGCTCCCTGGGGCACCTGGTGGGCCACTGTGGGGTACAGGAAGCTGGACTAGATGGGT
>JAJKFI010034860.1:0-10392 GCA_029204185.1 Lerista edwardsae | reverse complement strand
AGAGAGAGAGAGAGAGAGAGAGAGAGAGAGAGAGAGAGAGAGAGAGAAATTTGAAATCTTGCACCACTTGTTAGGGGGAAGAAGGGGCTTCCTTTACAATAACTTTGCTGGGTTAATTTGGTGCAAACTGTTGAATTATCTCTACTGTGAATTGTTGCAAAGCTATTTAATTTTTCTCTTCTATATTCTATTTTCTTGGACTGTTTGTTCCAAATGTACGGTGTTTTGGTCACTGGATGTTGAAATCCAAGAGATTCTTCGAGTGCAACCCTAACCTGGATTTAGGCCGGCAATGTTTGGCTGGCACCAGGGCCACCGTAAAGCACGTTTGGACCACTCTCAGAGTCAGGGAGGATGCCACATGTCTGTATGCTGGTCTCTCTGACTTCGAGAGTGGTCCAAACATACTTTACTGTAGCCCTTGTGCCTGCCAAACTTTGTGGCCTAACTGTGCCAGCCTAACTCCAGATTAGGATTGCGTTCTTAGAGAGACTGATGACCTCCTGTGACTTGCCAAGAGACCTGCATCTGTCAACATTTGCTTCCAAGCCATTGGTGCCTAGCTGGTTCAGGCCATTTAGTTAAAAAGAGGTGGTTACACAGCTTATCTTTGATGCAGGACCATTCTCACAAGGGGGCACCTTGACTCCCCCAACAATGCACCCTCTCCTATGCACCAAAGACTTCCTTTTGAAACCCCACAGAGATTAATACTAACTGTAAACTAAAAAAAGAGAAATAGAGAAAATTTTTCTTTGCAGCTGAAATCTGAAATAGTACACAGAGCTAGGCCTAATTGTGACCATCAGTTCCTGAGTTGTGTAGCACAATCCTATATGTTTTTACTTGGAAGTAAGTCCTTCTGTGCTCATTTGGCTTACTCCCAATAAGTATGGATAGAGTTGAAGTCTGATATGGGTACTGTGCCGCCAAAAGCCCCAGTACAAAGCTTTCTTCCCCAGATGCTTATGCCCGCTTAGGCTTCTCAGTCCCTGAGATACAGACAGTCCAGGCAATATTGGCAAACTATCGGACCCCAGCACCCAGTGTCTTGCCTGTATGCCACAGGTCTCCTCCTGGAGCTTCCGAGCAGAGGCCATTTAACAATTGCCAGTACTCAGTCCGATAATCCTTAGTCTGTTTAGAAAAGCCAGTAGGTCAGTCGGTATGTTAGTTTGCCAAGCCAGACTGCTATGTTTAGCAATAGCCTTCACTCCTTCCAGCGCGCGCGCGCGCACACTCACTCACTCACTCACTCACTCACTCACTCACTCACTCTCTCTCTCTCTCTCCCCCCCCCCACCCATCCTTCCTCCAGGTGCTTCTTGTATCCTGTCTATGAGCTCCTGAGTGGCTGCAGCTGTGCAGCCCAGCCCCTGCTACCTCCTTGGTGTTGATCCTGTAGGTACTTAGACCAAGGGTCACTGTCGGCACCATCTCCTGCCTCCTTGGGGTGATCTTCCGCATTTTCCATAACAGGTACATAGGGAAGACAAGTAAGGTGGGCCATGCTACCACTAGCATCCCTACAGGGGATGTGGAGTGCTAACCTTTGCAAGGAGCCTTACCTCACGGGGCAAGCAATACCTTGGTGTTGCTTACTGTCTATAAGGGAGAGGAGTGATTTACAAAAGAGGGTAAGGCTCCTTGCAAAACTTAGCCCACCCCTGTAGGGACACTACTACATACTACTGTAACCAGTTTCAAAGCCCAGTTCATGCAATCAAGCCCAGAGGCGTTTCTACAGGGATGGCAAAGCTCTAAGTTTTGCAAGAAGCCTTACCCTGTCATGTAAATCCCTCCTCTCCCTTGCTGCTGTAGCCAGTAAGCAACGCCAAGATTGGCTAAAACAGTGCAGGAGAGGAGTGATTTCCACTGCAAGGTAAGGCTTCTTGCAAAACTTAGAGCTTTGCCATCCCTGTAGAAATGCCACTGATCAAGCCCCCCCCCCCTTTAAAGAAAGGCACGAGGGTTCAGTTTTTGTGCACTGCCTTCTCATCACATAAAAAGAGGAGGACATTCTCAATGCCATTGTAAGCTGATTTCCAACCCAAAAAATAAAACAGTCTGACAGTGAAAAGAATGTGTTCTGGCACATCCATCTGTTGTCTGAAGCCTGGTTGTCATCACCCTTGAAATTCCATACATTTTACAAACAAAACATTTATCTTTTCCTTCCTGTGTACGAGTATACCTTCAAATTAAAAAACAAAACAAAAAACCAGTACAGGCAAATGTAAATCTTACACACACAAGGTGCAAACAAAGGGGCAATTTTTTTTGTGCCTCATTAGCTAATGTTCCAAATACATTCCTGAGTGGTTTCATTCATCTTGATCACTCTGTCGAGGTGAAGGAAGCTTGGAATTATGCAATCCCAAGAAGTGCATTAATTCATTATACAGTGATGATGTTTTGCGCAATGCTGGGCATTCATATTGCATGAACACAGGCAAACATCTTCCGTAGTTGAATGAGAGAAAAGCAGACCCAGAAGGCAATGCTGCTGTTGCCAGTCAATCCTATGGTGCCCCAAAGTGCCTATACTATGGGTGTTGTAGCCTGCTGGTGGGAGAGACTCAGCTGTGTTTCTCTGCCTGATGGACACTGGAGAAGAGCTCCTGGCAATAAGTGTCTCTGCTGGGTGGCAGGAAGGCTTCTCACGGTGAAGAAAGGCAGGGAGGGGGGCAGAACTGGGCAAAGGGAGGGCTGGACAAGGAGAGGATCATACCAGGGAGGGGGAGGGGGATGGTGGGAGACACTGCCATCAAATCAGGGGGACTTACATCTGAGTAGGCACACATAAGATTGGACTGCACCAAGTCCAGCCCAATTCTCAACATGATGCCAAATTCTCCTGCCTACCTAATTAGGGTGGATGCATCAGAACATAAGAAGAGCCCCACTGGATCAGGCCAAGGGCCCATCTAGTCCAGCTTCCTGCATCTCATAGTGACCCACCAGATGCCTCAGGGAGCACACAAGACAACTAGATACCTGCATCTTGTCTCCACTCCCCTGCATCTGGCATTCTGAGATAGCCGACTTCTAAAATATCTGTACTGTAGCCTGTGACGGACTTTTCCTCCAGAAATCTGTTCAGTCCCCTTTTAAAAGCACCTAGGCCAGACACCATCACCACCTCCTGTGGCAAGGAGTTCCACAGCTTAATTACCCACTGGGCAAAAGTATTTCCTTTTATCTGTTTTAACTCTCACAACTCTCAATTTCAGTGTGTGTCCCCTGGTTCTGGTACCGTGAGAGAGGGAAAAGTGTATCCCTCTATCCACTCTATCCATCCCATGCATAATTTTGTACATCTCAATCATGTCCCCCTTCAGGAGCCTTTTTTCTAGACTGTAGAGCCCCCAAAGCTGTAGCTCTTCTTCATAAGGGAGGTGCTCCAGCCCAGTAATCATTTTGGTCACTCTCTTCTTCACCTTCTCTAGTTCCCCTGCATCTTTTTTGAAATGTGGTGACCAGAAATGTATGCAGTACTCCAGATGTGGCCTTACCATCAATTTGTACAGCGTCATGATAATATGTATAGTGGCATAATTATATTCTTGCCCCGCCATCACTGCCACCACTTCTTCCTCACCTCCACTGCTGCTAAACAGAATTGGGGCAGGGGGAGAGGATCCTGGGAACAGAAGTGCACTCCCATAATCCTTCCCACCTGATTTGGTTTAGAAGAAGGAGAAGGAAAGGAGGCTGCAGAGATAATGCTCCTTTCTTCATTACAAGAGGGATAGAGAACAGGATGCAGATATCCTTTGGGGGCCACTGGACATGTCTGACCTCAGACTATTATTTAATCGGTTATTATGAGGATGTGGTGGCGCTGCGGGTTAATCTGCTGCTGCTGGGCTTTCTGATCAGAAGGTTAGCAGTTCGAGACCACGTGGTGGAGTGAGCTCCCGTTGCTTGTCCCAACTCCTGCCAACCTAGCAATTCGAAAGCATGTAAAAATGCCAGTAGGTAAATAGGTACCACTTTGGTGGGAAGGTAATGGCGTTCGGGGCGCCTTGGCATATAGTCATGCTGGCCACATGACCACAGAAACTGTCCTTGGACAAACGCCGGCTCTTCGGCTTAGAAATGGAGATGAGCACCACCCCCTACAGTCAGTCACGACTAGACCATTTGGTCACGACGAACCCTTTACCTTTACAGGTTATTATAATATCCAAATCCCAATGGAGGCAACTTTCTTATCCGTTATGTTGATTGTTATACTCTGTACTCCTAGTTCATTCAACTCTCTCAACTAGTTTATCTCTTATTTACAAGGTTATAAGGTAACTGGAGAGGTAACATCTGTGCCATGGAAAGAGGAGTGCATAGTTGAGGGTACTGGGACATATTTTTGACTGGTAGTTACTGTACAGTATTTTGGAATTAGACCACACGTAACTGAAGCAATTGTGGTGTATAATCTAATGGCACAGTCCTATTCATGTTTACTCAGAAGTGAGGCAGCAATCCTACCCACAGGCTCTTGTGAGTAAGCCCCATTGAACACAATAGGACTTACTTTTGAGTGGACATGAATAGGATTGTGCCCTAAAAGTGCAATCCTAACCTGGAGTTAGGCCGGCACAGTTAGGCCAACACAGTTTGGCCGGTGCAAGGGACACCGTATAGTATGTCTGGACCACTTTCAGATTCAGGGAGGATGGCACATGTCTATGTGCTGGCCTTTCTAACTCCCAGAGCGCAATCCTAAACTGGAGTTAGGCCGAAATAAACTAAACTAACAAAGTTTGGCCAGCGCAAGGGCCACCATAAAGTGTGTTTGGACTACTCTCAGAGTCAGGGAGGATGGCTCACGTCTATGTGCTTGACTCCAAGAGTGGTCCAAACATACTTTACAGTGTCCCTTCTACTGGCTTAGTTTTTGCCGGCCTAACTCAGTTTAGGATTGCACCACCAGAGTGGTCCAAAGATACTTTACGGTGTCCTTTGTGCTGGCCTAACTGTGCTGGCCTAATTCCAGGTTAGGATTACATCCTAAATCTCATTGTTTTACATTTTTTTCCCCTAGCAAGTGCATTTAGGATTACAGCCTTCAAACCCAATCGTAATTTGCAATCGCAAAATCAGTATTTTGTTTCTGCGACTGAATTGCAGCCTTCGCGTCTGCGGCGATGAAGGATCTGTGCTCCAGATTTGAATGGTGCAGTGGTCAATTAAGGGAAGGCAGCAACATCTCTCTCACTGCCTGAACTCAGCCAAGCCCAGCCAAGGAATGAACAGGTGCTGTTGCTCTAGGGGAAAACAGAAATAAAACTGCTAGCATTTGCAGGAAATGTTTCACCTCTATTCTGGCCTGGCAAGCAAGTCTTCGAACAATTAATTCCCCAAAACATTCTGGGCTCAGTCCTATTGTGGATCATGAATGACATTTGGTGGAAAAATAATACAGACAGGTATTGTTTTGTACAGGAAGTGATCAAAAAGGAGATGTTTAAAAATCGGTGCTTCATTCTCTCACCTTCTCAACTGATCCTCTAGTCTTTAATAACGAATGAACGCCTCCAATGAACTCCCAGATTAATCCATTGTTATAATGTATAGGTGCCTTTCATTAGCATGTAGACAGTGCTCCGTTGTTGATTCATTTTCAAGAGGAGGGCAGGGTGAAGGCATCTAATGAAAAGCATTATTTTTATGTCACTGTTGACAACTCCCGCAGTTCATGTTTGAGAGTCAAACAACAAACAACCCCGTTGGAAACTGATGCCAGCTCAATCAAAGCGTGTTAAATGTGGTGGCATCCTGTGGCTTGCCTTCACTCAGTTATGCACAGTTGCAATTGTTAACTTGTTGTGCATTTTAGACAATGCTCGACCTGAGGGGGGAAGATTGACAAATATCTAGGCAGACAAAGCCATAGAATGGGTGTTTAAACCAACGTGCCATTGGTTTTACACATCAAGGAGGATTTTTGCCGATTCCCAACAAAAGGACTGGACTTGGTTTCCTCCAAATTTAATGGCTAGTAGACTGATGTCTCATTACGGATGCTGTAGGAGTGGGTGGTTTGTTTTGCAACTTATGCCAGCAGAAATGAGCCAAGAAAGTGAACAGAGCCAATCCAGTCTAATCCAATCTCATGCAATACATCCTTTTGAAACACTTTGTTCACTACAGCTTTTTGTTTCCTGTTTGGTTGGATTTGAGAAAATGTTGAGAGCAACGGTCCGAAAGACATAATAACTACAACAGCAGCAACAAAAACCCACATAATAAGATTTAGTTTGTGCATTAATGTGAACACCATACAACCAGAACAAAGCCAGATTTATTGTAGCAGTGATATACTTGGATACGTTACTCCGATCAGAGGTCAGATGTGCTAATTCAATACTTCCACTCTAGGGGTGGGAGTCAGTGCTTCAAATGCCTGCTGTCTTTCAAAGAGAGTCAACAGGGGAGAGCAGCTTATGGGGACAAGGGTGGGAAGACTGAATGCGCTCCTCCTCCGAATTACCCACCCCCCTCAAACCGCAGAGAGAAAAACCTCTGGTCACTAAACTAAATGGTGCCCATATGTTCTTCACACTTTGGCTAATATTTGGGCTGATATTAGATATGGAATTTAAGGGCCCAATCCTGTCCTTTCCCCATCCACAGCATGCAGCCGCACCGAAATAGTCTGCACTGCATGCCATGGTGGGGACGGTGATGGCTGATCAGGAGCCTTGGAAAGGGAAAATATGTTCCCTTCCTGCAAGCCCCGCAATAGCCCTTGGATCTTCTCTGATCTGTGACAGTTGTATAGCTGGCACAGGTCTGAGGAGACAACGGAGGCTTGTTGGCGTACTGTGGTGGGGGTAGCATCCAGTGCAAGGTACCCGCTCTGGGTGCCCACCCTCTCCTGCCTCTGACACTCCCCTGGTCCTCCTGCCCCACCTCCTACCCATTCTGTACTTTCTCTACCCCATTCAACCCAGCTCCACCCCGTTCTGCCCCCTGCACCAGGCTTAACGGCTCCGGTGGGCCTCCATCCGTTGCCAGCATGGCCGCAGCCAGTAGTGTCAGCGTACCGGTACGCTGGGCGGGTCTTCTGGGTGATCGGCAGCGTGCTCGCTGCGTTCCATTGCGTAAAGCTGCAGCGGGCGGGCTTTCACCATTACGCAACGGAACGCAGCGAGCACGCTGCCAATCACCCAAAAGACCCGCCCAGCGTACCGGTACGCTGACACTACTGGCTGCGGCCTTCCTACAGTGCCCTGACTCCCTGCACTGCCGCAATGCATTTTATGGCACTTTTGCAACAGCCTGTACCAATAGAACACACATTTCCGCGCACAGGGCTTGGCTAACATTGGGCTGTTCGTGGCCGATCTGTTGGATTGATCCATTTTTGCCGTTTCACTGAAACACTTTCTATTAAAGCCTGATCCTGAGCTGCCCTATTGCCAGCGCTGTTGCTTCATACCGGCGATGGGTTTCGCAAATATGCCATAAGGCACATTTGTGCCACCCAGAGAAGCAGCAGCACTGGCAGGGAGGCCCCTTCGACACTGCAGTTTGGCTACTGGCAGAGCAGAGGTCAGCGCAGCGCAGTAGGGGGCATGAGGAGAGAGACAGGAGGGCAGGGAGGAGGCATTCCTGGGTGGGAGGGACTGGCCTGGGAGGGGGGTGGATCCAGCACATGCGTCCTCCACTGGATCCTCTCCCCCCGGTCGGGTTTCTCGAGCCTGCATCCATGATTTAGCTGGCACAGACTCGAGAAGCCCCATTGAACAGGCTGGGGCTTTACTCACCCCTTACTCCGAGGAGACCTCCAGCCTGCTCATATCCATCACAGGATCTTACGACAGCAGCTCTTGAGCTGGATAGGATTGGGCCCTTAATAATCTGCGTTTTGCGCAATTTCAAAACCATTTTCTTCTTAAAAAACTATTTTGACGACTTTTCCATTGACTATTAATGCTAATCTTCTGGCATTTTATTCATGAAATTCATTGCTATTCCGAAGAACGTTACGTATCCCCAGCCTACTTAGATTTCCTCATCACATTTGTTGTTTCAAGTAGGATTAATATCATTAGGCTGAATGACAATTTTCTTTTGGTCCTGGACTAGCTCTAAAACATGTATTAATCAAAACACCTGAGAGATTAAAATTTGATTTTTTTTACAAATTCAATCTTTGTTTATCTAAGCGTTGAATAGAATGTGTAACCCTGTCATAATATAAATTATTTTTAATGAAACACCACATTTTTAGCCTTTCCTCCCTTTTCAGTTCTAATCTTACAGTAAATGGAATAAAGCTAATGATTTTTGTCTTGGATGGAAGAGATTGTGAGCGCAATCCTAACCTGGAGTTAGGCTGGCACAGTTAGGCCAGCAAAGTTTGGCCTGCACAATGGCCACCATAAAGCATGTTTAGACCACTCTCGGAGTCAGGGATGATAATGCGCATCTCTGTGTTGGCCTCTCTGACTCCAAGAGTGGTCCAAACATACTTTATGGTGTCCCTTGTATCAGCCAAACTCTGCTGGCCTAATTGTGCTACGGCCTAACTCCAGGTTAGGATTGCACTCTGTGTTACTCTCAGAAATCTCAGTTTCCTAGAACCTGACAACTCTCTTGTTAATGGAACTAAGTACAGGGTATTGTTGCTAATAGAAGCTATGTATAATCAATACATCTTACAGCACAGCATTTATTGAATGCTGTGAGAGTCTAGCACTAATTTAAAATTTGACCCAACTCCATGCATGATTTGTAACTGGTTCTATTAATACACATTTTGAAGAGGAACAAGAGTAAGGTTTCTGAAAGTGTACTGTTAGACAAAATTGGGATTTTGCATAAGCTTCAAGACCAAATCAAAACTCCCTAACTGGCTAACACACCCAAACTATGGTATTTGGACGTGTGCCCGTTTCCTCCTTGTTCCCCTTGTTGTGTACCCCAATACTATCCAAAATGTACTAGGTTTGTATGTGTAATATGCACATGAAGGTATAGGGAATATGGTGCATTGTATGCAGGGCAGGCACTAGAAGCGGTGGGACATTTCCATGGGGCCCCCACCTTCCCTTTGGGGGGCCCCCATTCACTAAGAAAAGCACTTTTGGTGCCGCATGTGGCACCTGGAAATACTTGGTGGTGACATGATAATGTCACCACCAACTTCTTCCAGGAAGCCCATTTTGGGCAGTTTAGAGGCAGGGGCAGGTGGAAGGGCCCAAGGTAAAGCTGTTTTGCTTGTCCCACTGACTTACAGTTCATAGAGTTCCTGGCTGCAGCAGCAGGCAATATGCTCACTGCACTGGTGCGCCCCCCCCCAAAGTGTGGGGTCCAATGTGACGACATTGGTCACATTGGTTTAAGGATGGCCCTGATTGTATGGCAGCATAGGGAATCGGGTATTGTTGGAACACAATTCCCAAAAGGGATGGAAGGGCAACTGGGCTGAGGCACTGACAAGTGCTAGAATGGGGTGGAGGACAAAAACAGATAGTATAAGCAGCCAATTCCTATGAGCCAATTTCTTTCGAGAGAGGCAGATTTCACATTTTAATAGTGAATTAAAGTTTACAACTGTCAAGGTAGCTGAGAGGGCTCAGCACCTGCAGGGCTGATCCAGGGCCATATTGCCTAGTGGTTAGCATGCTCACTGCCTTCCTGCTCTCCTCCCTCCTATGTCTGGACATGAAGTTGATTGTGGGGAAAGCCTCGGTAGAATGCATCCACTGCATTTTGGAGTCCATGGTGGATTCGGCAGGCAGTGGTGTAGCCAGATGGGTGCAAAACCATAAGTCTTGTAAACATAAGGTTCATGGGCTGGATGGCTTTCCCAAAGCTCTTTATCCGCCCCGTGCTGTGATAATTGGGCTCCTCCAGAGTCGCCCCTTCAGCAGCACTGTTTCTGCAGAGGCTCTGGGAAGGAAAGATGGCAAGGAGAAGGCAAGGAATGCTACAGCGTGAGAGGCAGGTGGCTCTCCCACTGTAGCCAGAGGCAGGAGTGAGAGAGGGAGTTATTGCCCAGGTGCTGGGAGAGCCCATTTATCATGTAGGCTGCCCTTTCAGCAGTGCTACTTCTGCTAGGTGTCGCGTTGCAAACTACCTCTCAGCTGCTGAGCTGTGAAGTCATGCTGTGGCCAACATTGCTGAAAGGGTGGCTCAGCACGATAATTGATTCTCCCATATCTTGAAAATACGATTGAGACTTGCATATTTTCTCTTCTGTTGTTTACAGCTAATGGTCCACTATATGAAGCAAAGTTGACAGCCCTGATGAAACCTCGCTTCACTTAATAACCCTGAGCAACTGATAGCCTATCCAACTCTTCCATTGAAAGCATCTCTCTCTCTCTCTCTCTCTCTCTCTCTCTCTCTCTCTCTCTCTCTCTCTCTCTCTCTCTC
>JAJKFI010034855.1:0-10396 GCA_029204185.1 Lerista edwardsae | reverse complement strand
AGAGAGAGAGAGAGAGAGAGAGAGAGAGAGAGAGAGAGAGAGAGAGAAATTTGAAATCTTGCACCACTTGTTAGGGGGAAGAAGGGGCTTCCTTTACAATAACTTTGCTGGGTTAATTTGGTGCAAACTGTTGAATTATCTCTACTGTGAATTGTTGCAAAGCTATTTAATTTTTCTCTTCTATATTCTATTTTCTTGGACTGTTTGTTCCAAATGTACGGTGTTTTGGTCACTGGATGTTGAAATCCAAGAGATTCTTCGAGTGCAACCCTAACCTGGATTTAGGCCGGCAATGTTTGGCTGGCACCAGGGCCACCGTAAAGCACGTTTGGACCACTCTCAGAGTCAGGGAGGATGCCACATGTCTGTATGCTGGTCTCTCTGACTTCGAGAGTGGTCCAAACATACTTTACTGTAGCCCTTGTGCCTGCCAAACTTTGTGGCCTAACTGTGCCAGCCTAACTCCAGATTAGGATTGCGTTCTTAGAGAGACTGATGACCTCCTGTGACTTGCCAAGAGACCTGCATCTGTCAACATTTGCTTCCAAGCCATTGGTGCCTAGCTGGTTCAGGCCATTTAGTTAAAAAGAGGTGGTTACACAGCTTATCTTTGATGCAGGACCATTCTCACAAGGGGGCACCTTGACTCCCCCAACAATGCACCCTCTCCTATGCACCAAAGACTTCCTTTTGAAACCCCACAGAGATTAATACTAACTGTAAACTAAAAAAAGAGAAATAGAGAAAATTTTTCTTTGCAGCTGAAATCTGAAATAGTACACAGAGCTAGGCCTAATTGTGACCATCAGTTCCTGAGTTGTGTAGCACAATCCTATATGTTTTTACTTGGAAGTAAGTCCTTCTGTGCTCATTTGGCTTACTCCCAATAAGTATGGATAGAGTTGAAGTCTGATATGGGTACTGTGCCGCCAAAAGCCCCAGTACAAAGCTTTCTTCCCCAGATGCTTATGCCCGCTTAGGCTTCTCAGTCCCTGAGATACAGACAGTCCAGGCAATATTGGCAAACTATCGGACCCCAGCACCCAGTGTCTTGCCTGTATGCCACAGGTCTCCTCCTGGAGCTTCCGAGCAGAGGCCATTTAACAATTGCCAGTACTCAGTCCGATAATCCTTAGTCTGTTTAGAAAAGCCAGTAGGTCAGTCGGTATGTTAGTTTGCCAAGCCAGACTGCTATGTTTAGCAATAGCCTTCACTCCTTCCAGCGCGCGCGCGCGCACACTCACTCACTCACTCACTCACTCACTCACTCACTCACTCTCTCTCTCTCTCTCCCCCCCCCCACCCATCCTTCCTCCAGGTGCTTCTTGTATCCTGTCTATGAGCTCCTGAGTGGCTGCAGCTGTGCAGCCCAGCCCCTGCTACCTCCTTGGTGTTGATCCTGTAGGTACTTAGACCAAGGGTCACTGTCGGCACCATCTCCTGCCTCCTTGGGGTGATCTTCCGCATTTTCCATAACAGGTACATAGGGAAGACAAGTAAGGTGGGCCATGCTACCACTAGCATCCCTACAGGGGATGTGGAGTGCTAACCTTTGCAAGGAGCCTTACCTCACGGGGCAAGCAATACCTTGGTGTTGCTTACTGTCTATAAGGGAGAGGAGTGATTTACAAAAGAGGGTAAGGCTCCTTGCAAAACTTAGCCCACCCCTGTAGGGACACTACTACATACTACTGTAACCAGTTTCAAAGCCCAGTTCATGCAATCAAGCCCAGAGGCGTTTCTACAGGGATGGCAAAGCTCTAAGTTTTGCAAGAAGCCTTACCCTGTCATGTAAATCCCTCCTCTCCCTTGCTGCTGTAGCCAGTAAGCAACGCCAAGATTGGCTAAAACAGTGCAGGAGAGGAGTGATTTCCACTGCAAGGTAAGGCTTCTTGCAAAACTTAGAGCTTTGCCATCCCTGTAGAAATGCCACTGATCAAGCCCCCCCCCCCCTTTAAAGAAAGGCACGAGGGTTCAGTTTTTGTGCACTGCCTTCTCATCACATAAAAAGAGGAGGACATTCTCAATGCCATTGTAAGCTGATTTCCAACCCAAAAAATAAAACAGTCTGACAGTGAAAAGAATGTGTTCTGGCACATCCATCTGTTGTCTGAAGCCTGGTTGTCATCACCCTTGAAATTCCATACATTTTACAAACAAAACATTTATCTTTTCCTTCCTGTGTACGAGTATACCTTCAAATTAAAAAAAAAAACAAAAAACCAGTACAGGCAAATGTAAATCTTACACACACAAGGTGCAAACAAAGGGGCAATTTTTTTTGTGCCTCATTAGCTAATGTTCCAAATACATTCCTGAGTGGTTTCATTCATCTTGATCACTCTGTCGAGGTGAAGGAAGCTTGGAATTATGCAATCCCAAGAAGTGCATTAATTCATTATACAGTGATGATGTTTTGCGCAATGCTGGGCATTCATATTGCATGAACACAGGCAAACATCTTCCGTAGTTGAATGAGAGAAAAGCAGACCCAGAAGGCAATGCTGCTGTTGCCAGTCAATCCTATGGTGCCCCAAAGTGCCTATACTATGGGTGTTGTAGCCTGCTGGTGGGAGAGACTCAGCTGTGTTTCTCTGCCTGATGGACACTGGAGAAGAGCTCCTGGCAATAAGTGTCTCTGCTGGGTGGCAGGAAGGCTTCTCACGGTGAAGAAAGGCAGGGAGGGGGGCAGAACTGGGCAAAGGGAGGGCTGGACAAGGAGAGGATCATACCAGGGAGGGGGAGGGGGATGGTGGGAGACACTGCCATCAAATCAGGGGGACTTACATCTGAGTAGGCACACATAAGATTGGACTGCACCAAGTCCAGCCCAATTCTCAACATGATGCCAAATTCTCCTGCCTACCTAATTAGGGTGGATGCATCAGAACATAAGAAGAGCCCCACTGGATCAGGCCAAGGGCCCATCTAGTCCAGCTTCCTGCATCTCATAGTGACCCACCAGATGCCTCAGGGAGCACACAAGACAACTAGATACCTGCATCTTGTCTCCACTCCCCTGCATCTGGCATTCTGAGATAGCCGACTTCTAAAATATCTGTACTGTAGCCTGTGACGGACTTTTCCTCCAGAAATCTGTTCAGTCCCCTTTTAAAAGCACCTAGGCCAGACACCATCACCACCTCCTGTGGCAAGGAGTTCCACAGCTTAATTACCCACTGGGCAAAAGTATTTCCTTTTATCTGTTTTAACTCTCACAACTCTCAATTTCAGTGTGTGTCCCCTGGTTCTGGTACCGTGAGAGAGGGAAAAGTGTATCCCTCTATCCACTCTATCCATCCCATGCATAATTTTGTACATCTCAATCATGTCCCCCTTCAGGAGCCTTTTTTCTAGACTGTAGAGCCCCCAAAGCTGTAGCTCTTCTTCATAAGGGAGGTGCTCCAGCCCAGTAATCATTTTGGTCACTCTCTTCTTCACCTTCTCTAGTTCCCCTGCATCTTTTTTGAAATGTGGTGACCAGAAATGTATGCAGTACTCCAGATGTGGCCTTACCATCAATTTGTACAGCGTCATGATAATATGTATAGTGGCATAATTATATTCTTGCCCCGCCATCACTGCCACCACTTCTTCCTCACCTCCACTGCTGCTAAACAGAATTGGGGCAGGGGGAGAGGATCCTGGGAACAGAAGTGCACTCCCATAATCCTTCCCACCTGATTTGGTTTAGAAGAAGGAGAAGGAAAGGAGGCTGCAGAGATAATGCTCCTTTCTTCATTACAAGAGGGATAGAGAACAGGATGCAGATATCCTTTGGGGGCCACTGGACATGTCTGACCTCAGACTATTATTTAATCGGTTATTATGAGGATGTGGTGGCGCTGCGGGTTAATCTGCTGCTGCTGGGCTTTCTGATCAGAAGGTTAGCAGTTCGAGACCACGTGGTGGAGTGAGCTCCCGTTGCTTGTCCCAACTCCTGCCAACCTAGCAATTCGAAAGCATGTAAAAATGCCAGTAGGTAAATAGGTACCACTTTGGTGGGAAGGTAATGGCGTTCGGGGCGCCTTGGCATATAGTCATGCTGGCCACATGACCACAGAAACTGTCCTTGGACAAACGCCGGCTCTTCGGCTTAGAAATGGAGATGAGCACCACCCCCCTACAGTCAGTCACGACTAGACCATTTGGTCACGACGAACCCTTTACCTTTACAGGTTATTATAATATCCAAATCCCAATGGAGGCAACTTTCTTATCCGTTATGTTGATTGTTATACTCTGTACTCCTAGTTCATTCAACTCTCTCAACTAGTTTATCTCTTATTTACAAGGTTATAAGGTAACTGGAGAGGTAACATCTGTGCCATGGAAAGAGGAGTGCATAGTTGAGGGTACTGGGACATATTTTTGACTGGTAGTTACTGTACAGTATTTTGGAATTAGACCACACGTAACTGAAGCAATTGTGGTGTATAATCTAATGGCACAGTCCTATTCATGTTTACTCAGAAGTGAGGCAGCAATCCTACCCACAGGCTCTTGTGAGTAAGCCCCATTGAACACAATAGGACTTACTTTTGAGTGGACATGAATAGGATTGTGCCCTAAAAGTGCAATCCTAACCTGGAGTTAGGCCGGCACAGTTAGGCCAACACAGTTTGGCCGGTGCAAGGGACACCGTATAGTATGTCTGGACCACTTTCAGATTCAGGGAGGATGGCACATGTCTATGTGCTGGCCTTTCTAACTCCCAGAGCGCAATCCTAAACTGGAGTTAGGCCGAAATAAACTAAACTAACAAAGTTTGGCCAGCGCAAGGGCCACCATAAAGTGTGTTTGGACTACTCTCAGAGTCAGGGAGGATGGCTCACGTCTATGTGCTTGACTCCAAGAGTGGTCCAAACATACTTTACAGTGTCCCTTCTACTGGCTTAGTTTTTGCCGGCCTAACTCAGTTTAGGATTGCACCACCAGAGTGGTCCAAAGATACTTTACGGTGTCCTTTGTGCTGGCCTAACTGTGCTGGCCTAATTCCAGGTTAGGATTACATCCTAAATCTCATTGTTTTACATTTTTTTCCCCTAGCAAGTGCATTTAGGATTACAGCCTTCAAACCCAATCGTAATTTGCAATCGCAAAATCAGTATTTTGTTTCTGCGACTGAATTGCAGCCTTCGCGTCTGCGGCGATGAAGGATCTGTGCTCCAGATTTGAATGGTGCAGTGGTCAATTAAGGGAAGGCAGCAACATCTCTCTCACTGCCTGAACTCAGCCAAGCCCAGCCAAGGAATGAACAGGTGCTGTTGCTCTAGGGGAAAACAGAAATAAAACTGCTAGCATTTGCAGGAAATGTTTCACCTCTATTCTGGCCTGGCAAGCAAGTCTTCGAACAATTAATTCCCCAAAACATTCTGGGCTCAGTCCTATTGTGGATCATGAATGACATTTGGTGGAAAAATAATACAGACAGGTATTGTTTTGTACAGGAAGTGATCAAAAAGGAGATGTTTAAAAATCGGTGCTTCATTCTCTCACCTTCTCAACTGATCCTCTAGTCTTTAATAACGAATGAACGCCTCCAATGAACTCCCAGATTAATCCATTGTTATAATGTATAGGTGCCTTTCATTAGCATGTAGACAGTGCTCCGTTGTTGATTCATTTTCAAGAGGAGGGCAGGGTGAAGGCATCTAATGAAAAGCATTATTTTTATGTCACTGTTGACAACTCCCGCAGTTCATGTTTGAGAGTCAAACAACAAACAACCCCGTTGGAAACTGATGCCAGCTCAATCAAAGCGTGTTAAATGTGGTGGCATCCTGTGGCTTGCCTTCACTCAGTTATGCACAGTTGCAATTGTTAACTTGTTGTGCATTTTAGACAATGCTCGACCTGAGGGGGGGAAGATTGACAAATATCTAGGCAGACAAAGCCATAGAATGGGTGTTTAAACCAACGTGCCATTGGTTTTACACATCAAGGAGGATTTTTGCCGATTCCCAACAAAAGGACTGGACTTGGTTTCCTCCAAATTTAATGGCTAGTAGACTGATGTCTCATTACGGATGCTGTAGGAGTGGGTGGTTTGTTTTGCAACTTATGCCAGCAGAAATGAGCCAAGAAAGTGAACAGAGCCAATCCAGTCTAATCCAATCTCATGCAATACATCCTTTTGAAACACTTTGTTCACTACAGCTTTTTGTTTCCTGTTTGGTTGGATTTGAGAAAATGTTGAGAGCAACGGTCCGAAAGACATAATAACTACAACAGCAGCAACAAAAACCCACATAATAAGATTTAGTTTGTGCATTAATGTGAACACCATACAACCAGAACAAAGCCAGATTTATTGTAGCAGTGATATACTTGGATACGTTACTCCGATCAGAGGTCAGATGTGCTAATTCAATACTTCCACTCTAGGGGTGGGAGTCAGTGCTTCAAATGCCTGCTGTCTTTCAAAGAGAGTCAACAGGGGAGAGCAGCTTATGGGGACAAGGGTGGGAAGACTGAATGCGCTCCTCCTCCGAATTACCCACCCCCCTCAAACCGCAGAGAGAAAAACCTCTGGTCACTAAACTAAATGGTGCCCATATGTTCTTCACACTTTGGCTAATATTTGGGCTGATATTAGATATGGAATTTAAGGGCCCAATCCTGTCCTTTCCCCATCCACAGCATGCAGCCGCACCGAAATAGTCTGCACTGCATGCCATGGTGGGGACGGTGATGGCTGATCAGGAGCCTTGGAAAGGGAAAATATGTTCCCTTCCTGCAAGCCCCGCAATAGCCCTTGGATCTTCTCTGATCTGTGACAGTTGTATAGCTGGCACAGGTCTGAGGAGACAACGGAGGCTTGTTGGCGTACTGTGGTGGGGGTAGCATCCAGTGCAAGGTACCCGCTCTGGGTGCCCACCCTCTCCTGCCTCTGACACTCCCCTGGTCCTCCTGCCCCACCTCCTACCCATTCTGTACTTTCTCTACCCCATTCAACCCAGCTCCACCCCGTTCTGCCCCCTGCACCAGGCTTAACGGCTCCGGTGGGCCTCCATCCGTTGCCAGCATGGCCGCAGCCAGTAGTGTCAGCGTACCGGTACGCTGGGCGGGTCTTCTGGGTGATCGGCAGCGTGCTCGCTGCGTTCCATTGCGTAAAGCTGCAGCGGGCGGGCTTTCACCATTACGCAACGGAACGCAGCGAGCACGCTGCCAATCACCCAAAAGACCCGCCCAGCGTACCGGTACGCTGACACTACTGGCTGCGGCCTTCCTACAGTGCCCTGACTCCCTGCACTGCCGCAATGCATTTTATGGCACTTTTGCAACAGCCTGTACCAATAGAACACACATTTCCGCGCACAGGGCTTGGCTAACATTGGGCTGTTCGTGGCCGATCTGTTGGATTGATCCATTTTTGCCGTTTCACTGAAACACTTTCTATTAAAGCCTGATCCTGAGCTGCCCTATTGCCAGCGCTGTTGCTTCATACCGGCGATGGGTTTCGCAAATATGCCATAAGGCACATTTGTGCCACCCAGAGAAGCAGCAGCACTGGCAGGGAGGCCCCTTCGACACTGCAGTTTGGCTACTGGCAGAGCAGAGGTCAGCGCAGCGCAGTAGGGGGCATGAGGAGAGAGACAGGAGGGCAGGGAGGAGGCATTCCTGGGTGGGAGGGACTGGCCTGGGAGGGGGGTGGATCCAGCACATGCGTCCTCCACTGGATCCTCTCCCCCCGGTCGGGTTTCTCGAGCCTGCATCCATGATTTAGCTGGCACAGACTCGAGAAGCCCCATTGAACAGGCTGGGGCTTTACTCACCCCTTACTCCGAGGAGACCTCCAGCCTGCTCATATCCATCACAGGATCTTACGACAGCAGCTCTTGAGCTGGATAGGATTGGGCCCTTAATAATCTGCGTTTTGCGCAATTTCAAAACCATTTTCTTCTTAAAAAACTATTTTGACGACTTTTCCATTGACTATTAATGCTAATCTTCTGGCATTTTATTCATGAAATTCATTGCTATTCCGAAGAACGTTACGTATCCCCAGCCTACTTAGATTTCCTCATCACATTTGTTGTTTCAAGTAGGATTAATATCATTAGGCTGAATGACAATTTTCTTTTGGTCCTGGACTAGCTCTAAAACATGTATTAATCAAAACACCTGAGAGATTAAAATTTGATTTTTTTTACAAATTCAATCTTTGTTTATCTAAGCGTTGAATAGAATGTGTAACCCTGTCATAATATAAATTATTTTTAATGAAACACCACATTTTTAGCCTTTCCTCCCTTTTCAGTTCTAATCTTACAGTAAATGGAATAAAGCTAATGATTTTTGTCTTGGATGGAAGAGATTGTGAGCGCAATCCTAACCTGGAGTTAGGCTGGCACAGTTAGGCCAGCAAAGTTTGGCCTGCACAATGGCCACCATAAAGCATGTTTAGACCACTCTCGGAGTCAGGGATGATAATGCGCATCTCTGTGTTGGCCTCTCTGACTCCAAGAGTGGTCCAAACATACTTTATGGTGTCCCTTGTATCAGCCAAACTCTGCTGGCCTAATTGTGCTACGGCCTAACTCCAGGTTAGGATTGCACTCTGTGTTACTCTCAGAAATCTCAGTTTCCTAGAACCTGACAACTCTCTTGTTAATGGAACTAAGTACAGGGTATTGTTGCTAATAGAAGCTATGTATAATCAATACATCTTACAGCACAGCATTTATTGAATGCTGTGAGAGTCTAGCACTAATTTAAAATTTGACCCAACTCCATGCATGATTTGTAACTGGTTCTATTAATACACATTTTGAAGAGGAACAAGAGTAAGGTTTCTGAAAGTGTACTGTTAGACAAAATTGGGATTTTGCATAAGCTTCAAGACCAAATCAAAACTCCCTAACTGGCTAACACACCCAAACTATGGTATTTGGACGTGTGCCCGTTTCCTCCTTGTTCCCCTTGTTGTGTACCCCAATACTATCCAAAATGTACTAGGTTTGTATGTGTAATATGCACATGAAGGTATAGGGAATATGGTGCATTGTATGCAGGGCAGGCACTAGAAGCGGTGGGACATTTCCATGGGGCCCCCACCTTCCCTTTGGGGGGCCCCCATTCACTAAGAAAAGCACTGTTGGTGCCGCATGTGGCACCTGGAAATACTTGGTGGTGACATGATAATGTCACCACCAACTTCTTCCAGGAAGCCCATTTTGGGCAGTTTAGAGGCAGGGGCAGGTGGAAGGGCCCAAGGTAAAGCTGTTTTGCTTGTCCCACTGACTTACAGTTCATAGAGTTCCTGGCTGCAGCAGCAGGCAATATGCTCACTGCACTGGTGCGCCCCCCCCCCAAAGTGTGGGGTCCAATGTGACGACATTGGTCACATTGGTTTAAGGATGGCCCTGATTGTATGGCAGCATAGGGAATCGGGTATTGTTGGAACACAATTCCCAAAAGGGATGGAAGGGCAACTGGGCTGAGGCACTGACAAGTGCTAGAATGGGGTGGAGGACAAAAACAGATAGTATAAGCAGCCAATTCCTATGAGCCAATTTCTTTCGAGAGAGGCAGATTTCACATTTTAATAGTGAATTAAAGTTTACAACTGTCAAGGTAGCTGAGAGGGCTCAGCACCTGCAGGGCTGATCCAGGGCCATATTGCCTAGTGGTTAGCATGCTCACTGCCTTCCTGCTCTCCTCCCTCCTATGTCTGGACATGAAGTTGATTGTGGGGAAAGCCTCGGTAGAATGCATCCACTGCATTTTGGAGTCCATGGTGGATTCGGCAGGCAGTGGTGTAGCCAGATGGGTGCAAAACCATAAGTCTTGTAAACATAAGGTTCATGGGCTGGATGGCTTTCCCAAAGCTCTTTATCCGCCCCGTGCTGTGATAATTGGGCTCCTCCAGAGTCGCCCCTTCAGCAGCACTGTTTCTGCAGAGGCTCTGGGAAGGAAAGATGGCAAGGAGAAGGCAAGGAATGCTACAGCGTGAGAGGCAGGTGGCTCTCCCACTGTAGCCAGAGGCAGGAGTGAGAGAGGGAGTTATTGCCCAGGTGCTGGGAGAGCCCATTTATCATGTAGGCTGCCCTTTCAGCAGTGCTACTTCTGCTAGGTGTCGCGTTGCAAACTACCTCTCAGCTGCTGAGCTGTGAAGTCATGCTGTGGCCAACATTGCTGAAAGGGTGGCTCAGCACGATAATTGATTCTCCCATATCTTGAAAATACGATTGAGACTTGCATATTTTCTCTTCTGTTGTTTACAGCTAATGGTCCACTATATGAAGCAAAGTTGACAGCCCTGATGAAACCTCGCTTCACTTAATAACCCTGAGCAACTGATAGCCTATCCAACTCTTCCATTGAAAGCATCTCTCTCTCTCTCTCTCTCTCTCTCTCTCTCTCTCTCTCTCTCTCTCTCTCTCTCTCTCTC